>CAJUYG010001255.1:0-55703 GCA_910591675.1 Galerucella calmariensis
CTTCAACGGGTTCTCTGATGAGACCCATTCAAAGACTTTACCCCCTTAAAATAGAGACCGAAGGAGATGATTCTGTGAGATGTGAACTACAAAAAAGGCAGTTAGAAAAGTTAAATATTGATCAGCAACAGCCTAAGTCTAATACTTCTAAAGAAGACTCAACGATAAGGGAAAGAAAACTGATTACCGTTAAGGAAAGCTTAGCTCCAGTTGTAACAAAGATATGGAAGAAAAGTTACGCCCCCGTCGAGATTTGTGTCATAGATTTTCATGAGAAGTTGTGCCACTGGGAAGCATGGCACAAGGTGGGAGTGTGTTGGAAATTGCTAGTGTTCACTATATATCTTTTTTGTAACTAAGTATTTTTTTTTTTGAGAAAATAGTTGTCAATATTTTGTCATTATTAATTTATAGATAGATTGTCAAAGTAGATTGAAAAATATAAGTTTTTTCATAAGATATCATCAACTCTTTGTTTATTTTCAACATTAAAACTAACTCCAGACCTTGACGCGTATCAATTCACCGGTTAGGTGTTTTGTACGTTCCACATTAGATGCGAAAAAGAAAAGAGCTTCAAACTTTGTGTTGGCTAAACGGTTACATCTCATGGAAATCACTTCAAAAAATTATGTAGCAATCCTGGAGGATAAAAAAAACAGACACATGAATTCTGAGGAAGTATAATAATTTTGTTCTTCCTACTATTGCACAGAGATAAAGAGGGCTAAAGGCTAGAAAAAGTCTTCTTTTCTTTCTACTTCCTAAAAAGAATTGTATTCTTAGCGCCATCTATTGGAATATCTCAAATAAATTTTGTCTGTCAAATACCTGACCGCTTTGACCATGGCCACCTAGAATACAAACTAGAATATTGTAGATGGCCATGGCTTTGACAAATACAGCAGCGCCCACTATCGGTAAAATTTTAGCGATGGTTAGATTTTTACTTGGAAAAGGCTATGTTTACGTCACCAAAATAGAAGTGGAGAATGTCAATCATTTTATTTTCGTAATATTTTAATTGACAAGACGAGATTACAGATCTCGCAAACAAACGTACACATTATAAATGTTTACTAAAGAATTGCTAATTTGCAATTATCTCATATCTTATCTTAAATGTAACTGACTAATTTTTGTAACATTTTAACATTATTTTTGTGTTTTTATTTGAGTCTTATTATGCATGCATCATATACAAAGGTATTGCAATAAATTAATTCAACTTTCAATTAATAATATGATAATAATTATTGGTAATTTTAGGATGATAGTAATTTCCAAAGACAAGGATCGACAAGAAGAGTTCTACCAGCAGAACCATTATCAGATCAGTTAGTATCTAGCAAGCAAAATGAAGACATACAAAAATTATATAAATTATATAGACAAGAATATGTCATTTTGGCGGAATAGTAAGTTACAATTTATTTTAAGAAGTAAAATTATAGAGTACTGCTTTCAGCAAAATGGTACAAAATGAAAATATATCTGGAGTGTATGTCATACCTTCTAAAGATTGTCCATTAGGTAAGTTGAATATTCTTATTATCATATCTGACAATTACCTTTATAATAATTGTTATTCCACAGTGTGGTTTGGAGTAATATTTGTACGATCTGGATGTTATGAAGAAGGAATTTTTAGATTCACTATTTTTCTAGATGAAGAATTTCCAGATTCAGGACATCCTGTGAGTATCAACGAAATATAGCAGTACAAAATATTCAACATTTTTTGCTTTTAGAAAGTAATTTTTCATTCAAAAATCTTTCATCCAGTGATAAATGATGAAACTGATGAACTTAACCTTTTAAAAGCCTTTCCAAAGTGGTCAAAATCAGATCAACATATTTGGCAAGTAGTAAAATTCATACAGTGGATTTTTATAGATATGGACAAACTTGCCGAACATGCTATTAATTTAGAAGCTGCCAACATGTAAGTACATCTATAATAACTGACATATATTATAGTGTATATTCTCATCCCTTGCTTTAACCTCCAACCCAATTTTTTATGGGGCTTATCAGCCTTGAGACTGAACCTTCCATGTAGTTTGTTGCCAGTGTCTTTTCATCACCTAATACAAGAAATTGCACATGATATAGGGATATAGGATGTGCTTTGGGTAGACCTCTTCAAAAGGGATCTGTTCCAATCAGTGGCATTGATGATCCTTGTCTGGCCATTTCATCCATCTGTTCATTGTCCTCATGCCAAGGCCACTGAGACCTAAAAATGAGTGACCAAATCCATTTAAGGCACATATGCAATCCTGTACTAGCTTAAAATTTACCTCTATGGAATAGGATGCCTTGAGTGAACCTTGGCTGTCTTTGAATATTGTAACTGAACAGTATCTTCTTTCTTACCTTTTAATTTCTCCAATGCAGTGGTGAATCGCTGATACTTGCGATTGGAAAGTTGTGCTTTGTTTTAACCCTACAATTCTGACACCTAAACTTTTACTAAATTAATAAACAATATTTATCAATTACAATATTTCAGGTATAAAAAGGATTTTCAAATGTTTAAAAAAAAAGCAGCAGAATTAGTGACAGAAAGTAAAAAACATTTATATGATGAACCACCAATAGATGACCCACATTACATTACATTTGAACCGTATGAGCCAGAAATTCATGACAAGGTAAGTTAATAACATTGAAATACTTTTTTATATATAAATATAAAGTAATAGTTTACCCAATTTGTGTTAATTTATCAAAGAAATCATAGTGTCCTGATTTTAAGGTAAAAGCTTCAATTATGAATGACCAAATTGAAGACCATACCTCCAAATTAGGGTTATCATGGGTGCTACCAGGTAGTAAGAAGCCTCTAACGAAACCAACTACACCAACAGTATCAGAAAGCGAGTTATGACCCAACCTCAAGGTTATTTTTGTGATCAGAATTGTACACGTCCAAGAAATTGTATCGTCCTTTTTATACAGAATTTTAATAATATAAACATTTTGATACTATTAGCAGAGTAAATTATAAAAAGTGCAATTTACATCACATATGTTCAATAAAATAATTGAAGTTGCAGAATGTGGTGGTTAAGTCTTGAACATGGAAATTTCAAATATTTCATTTATCGACTATTCGTAATATCTAGTTTCACTCGATATTTTCCAATAAAATACTTACAAACTTTGTGCAATATTGTCAATTATCACATTTTATGCTTGTTAGGTGTAGAAGAAAGTGCCTATTTATTAGTTTTTCTACTGTAGTTTTGGCAGTTGTATATATATTGCAAAACAACGCACACACAGTATATTAAAATACCAAATATGGCTATGAAATACCCATTTATACATAAATTATAACAGGTTACATTCACTTGACTTTGATAATTCGTTTATTTATACAGATTTGGATAAAGATAATAAAGTGATCACTGTATATTATTTTGGTTTTCTGGAACTATGTTAACACTAAATTCACATAAACTAGTTGTTTTACAGCCACACTTTGTTATTTTGCAATAAATTTGATAAAATGTTTATCTGTAAGTTACAAAATGTTCATGACAATTACTAGAGTTGTTAATTAATTTTAAAAGTTTAATAGCTTGTTACAATAACATTAAAATACATTTTTAATAATTGGTATAATCATTTCCTAAATTTAAGATGAAGTAAACCCATTTACATTAAAATAAAGACTAACCTATCCTTTCCATTTCATGTTATGATACCATGATGTATCTAATGTATAGGTAACATCTTCAAAAGTGAAGTGTGTTGGGGGATTCATCTCTCCATTTTCAAATCTGAAAAACCTGCTGAACTCTATAGCTAGTTTTGAACCTACTAATCCTATTCCTCCTACTTTAACAGAAAATGGGTGGTATACTCTACCTGTTTTTGGTAACATAATAATTTTATCCGGGAGAAATGCGGTTGATAGTAAATTTCCAGCATGGTTATACCCCAAGTGAGTTTCATTTGATTCTGTTTTAATAATATGTGTAAAAACTATTGGGAAATCATCACACCTAACAAAGTTCCTTTCTTTACCACATAGGGATATGTAAGGAAATTCTTTATAACTATCTGTATTGTTTAATTTTAATTGGTTGAAAAAGAACTTCAAAAATTTTTTATCTTTGAAGCAGGATGTAAAATTTTTCATTCGGGCATCGTCTAAAAACAACTAAAAGTATTAAAATTTATATTATACCTTCTGTATGTTCCTTGTGGTGTATTAATTACTTATGTTATTTTTTGGCAAATCAGACCACAATCTTTTTTATATTTTTAATGCAAGTCAAGGATTTGCAAATAAGTTTTTATAAAATTCTGGTTGGTATCTGACACAAGGAAAAAATTAGACAATAATATTCCAAGTTTAGGATTGCAAAAAATTTGTTGTCAATTTTTATTGAAGTGTATCATCGATTAACAACAATTCCAATGATAAGTCCTAAGAATACCTGGATAAAAACTAATGATACTATCCTGATAACGCAGGATCATTGGAAATTTCTCTTTCTAACCTTGGTAACCAAATTTGACTACAATCGGTTGAAATTCTAGCTACACATTTATCCGCATTTAGATGTATTAGAGCACTTTCTTTGATTTTTTTTATTGGGCTCTTTGGATATGTGTGCCAAATCCCATTGAATATGATGCCCATTTTCCCAAGCATGTTTGCAAATACCCGACTTAAAGAGCTCCCTATCTTTAACATACTTTTTGTGTTCATTTATTTGGATTTCCTATGGTTGAATTAAGAATATAAAAAAGATAAGTGCCGATTACTATGATTTTAATCTACTTTAACCACAGCCCTCCCACTGATAGAATTTGTATTTTATTTTATATATTTTTTATAAAATTTAATTAAACAGCAATGTTTTTGATTTATTTATTCAACTAAAACAAAATTTTTCCAAAAAACCATGACTACATATTTGATTTTTCTCTTCTAAAAAACTGCCTAATTATCTAAACACCCCAAGTCAAAAGTAAATCAAAATTTAAGTTTAATTTTATAACTTAAACACTTACCATTCCTTGATGATCTATATAATAAAAATATTCCCTCACATTGGATTCAGGACTTTGCCCCTGAACATACGATATATTTCTCTTTTGACATTTTTTATTAGTTTTCAGATAAATTAATCCCAATCGACGAAAACTGATCATAATTAACCTACTTAATAAAAATCAAAACTTGTATTGATAGCTATGTGTAGAAAAACAGCAGTGGGATTACGAATGATCAACTCGAATCGAGTACGCCATTTTAAAACGATAATTGCATTTACGATACTATTACACGTATCGAGTGGACTGTTCGCATCGAGTTTTCGTGATCGCACTATTCGCACTGCATATTTTTATTTTGAATCAAGATTATGTACAATTTCTTCTTCTCTATCTCTACATTCACAGATTACAGGTATATTTTCATTAATCAGCCAGTGACTGGGCTATGTCATGTTGATAATTCTGTATTTCTGTACATTTAGATAAAAAGAAGAGTTTCTTAACCTTAATGTAAATAAATACAAATTAAGAGTAGATTTTAATCAACTAAAAGTATCAAATACCCAAAACAAAAATGGACAGCCGAAAGGAAGATGTTAAGTTATCTAATTCTATTTTAGAAATGAAATTTATGAAAAAAACCAAAGAAAAAGTCGAAAAGTCAATAGATGATTTGGAAGGAAAAACCATGTATTCAAACGAAATTACAGAAGAAATGAGACGTACAGGAAACCTCGTCTTCATATCAACTAGTATAGGGAATTGCAAAAATCTCTTAGACAGTAGATTTTCATTTGGTGGTATGAATCCAGAAATTGAAAAGCTAATGTCAAATGAGTATATCAAATTATTAGAAGAACAAGAACGGAAAAAAGAAAAGGATATAACAGATGTAGAAATGGCAGAGGGTTATTCTACGTTAGTCGACACAGTAGGAAAAAAATTTAAGAAAGACAAAAAATCCAAATCAAAGAAGAAATTCATGAAACCGGAAAACAATGAAAAATTGTGTTAGTTTTGCCCATAAAGTAAATAAGTGCTTGTGATGGAAGTAATGTAATAATGAAATTAATTGATGAAACTGAAAGCCAAACTAATTATAAAGTATGAATAGTGAATGAATGATGGTGTAGATCTTAGATAAGGAAAAAAGTGGATGCGTAATGCTAAGCACATTGTGTTGCCAATTGCAATCATCCATGAAAGAAAAACATCATTACGCTAGTAGGGTTTCAGAACTTTTTCTCGCTGCGATTAACTTGGATTGCATAAAAGCTCACTACCACATTTTAGTAGCAAAATAAAAACAACTTTCACTTCGAAATATTGGAATAAATGGAATGGTTCTCAGATAAAACACCACACACTCTCGGCCCAAGCAGAGATCACATATTAAACATATAAACTATTTTTCCTTACCTGAGGTATAATTATGCTGTAGGCAGCAACCTCCTTTCAATTGTAAATAAAAAAATTGTTTTGAATAATGTAATTTTTTTTAATATTCATCATGTTTATCTACGATAAATGCCTTAGTCTAGTGGTCAAAAACATATGAAGAGAAAGCTGAACTGAAGCTATCAAAACTTAAGAAGTTTCCATAAGATGTGACCGCAAAAATGGATGCCAAACTCAATATTCTGCATCTAGCTCTGCATGTCAAGGTGGAAGCGATAATGGTTGCATAAAGGCTGCAAAATTAACAATAACTTGATAAACTGGAATGAGATAGAAACGTGCAGGCAATATGGTACGTTGGTTTGGTATGGTACACCAACTGATCCGGAACTGACAGAAGAACATGAGCTGGAGTCCATGGTGCAATAGTGGGTCCTGGAGTACAAAGGTATTGTAGGCAATGAAACGGCATGCATACTAGCCAAGAAAAGGCAGTGGAGAGTATTCACTGATCCTAAACCAACATTTTGTATATCAAAAACTGCGGCACGGGGGACCATGGAGGATTCAAACAAAATATTTGTAATGAACAAATTGGCAAAGGTAACTTGAAGAATACAATTATTGTTGGAGACTGTCTCCATAGAGCCAGGGTCGTATGGCGATATTTTTCAGGGTGATACATGCCTCCTAACAGTCGCCCCTTATTTTGAATGTTTTAAAATTATGTTTCCTATTATATTAACATAAGTTCTTTTCTGATATAATAACTTTGTTTGCGCTTACACATATCGGAAAAAGTTTAAGTTTTAAATAAAAAACAGACGCATAAATATTTTTTTGTTCGCTCTCCAAATGCCGCCCTTTTGTAATGCTACCTGATGCAGTCGCCTCCCTCAGTGCCGGATTAGGCAGAGATCAGTGGGTTGGAATAATCGGGGCCCCCTTTCGCGCGGGGCCCGTAGCAATTGCTACTCTTGCTACGTGGTTAATCCGGCACTGGCCTCCCTGCTTCATAGAACCGCCCGGCCTAGCATAGAGCTACTATCAAAAGTTCGCATGAACACCCTCGTGGACGTTACTTTATACGTGAAAGTATGAGTCTTATTTTTGTCTTAATTATAGGATGTTTAACACTCTCGTCGCATGAAAAAAGGAAACGGTAAAGGTGTTTTGGGCGGCGCGCCAACTTATTTCTTACTCTAAGTAAAAGGGGTTAAACTATTATTATAGTGACGAGGGCAAATGTCATTTATAGATTAGCATGCATAAAATCTGTTGCATTGTTTCAGAATTTTCAGTAATTTTTTAATTAATGTTATACTTTTTAAATTAAATAGAATAAATAATTTAGTCGAAATGGTATATTAAAAATTAATTAAAAATATTAAAATGATAGTAAGAATCATGTAATTATTGCCTTATTTAAATATGTATTTTGAAACGTTAAATACTTACCAGTAATTAAGTTTTCCAAGTAGGATTTTTTTAAATGAAAGTCACTTATATAATTGTATTGTAATGCCATCATAATTTTTTTATGTATTGTTTGGTAAATATATTTTAATCAAATCACTATTTTTGTTTTCCTTCTATTCTACAGTTTCAAAATTTTTGACCTGATTATGGATCTGCAAGTCATGCAGAGTAATTCCACGAGTGCTTGAAATTTTATCGATAATTTTTTCTTTTCCACGAAAACTTGTTTATTTGGCAAAAATATAAAAACAAACCGATTGATAAAATCACGAGTCCGTTAGGACGAGGGATTTTATCTAAATTCGGTTTGTTTGAATGTTTTTGCCTCAAATAAACAAAAGTTTGAGTGATGAAAATAAAAAATTATGTTATAAAATTTGGAGAGCGAGTTGTATTTGGGAAGATTATTTTTTTCAACAATTCAAAATGTATTCAATATTCTCTTGGGTGATGGCATTCAATCGGTTTGTATTCATTTTTCAATAAACTTTGAAGCACTTTTAGTTGTCAATAATTACAAATTCAAAGTAAAATTTTGACGTTTCAATGTAAACAAGGTATTGTCGATGAGGAAGCAGAATTATCAGTATAATACCGAATTATTGGCTAGAATAATGTATTGCTATTGGTTAAAACTACCAAAATGTCAGATTTTGACAAGTGAAAAAAATAATCGAGAATAATTTTTTTTTGTGAAATGTGAGATAAACTTTCTCTCCCTTTGTATAAAACTTTTTGGGACACACTGTATATCATACCTAACCAAAAATCATTCCATCATCCTTTTAGTAATTGAATTGTTGTGTCGATTATTTGAAACTCATTTCTCTAAATATACTAAAAAATACCCAATATTACTGTGATCATCCACATATTGACAACTTGTATACATTTTAATATCTATGTTCGGGTAAATTACATCCCAGTCTAACCGAATACGTTCTCTCTCTGCGTACTGGAAGCTCCGCCTTGTCACGAGATGCCAGTTTACCTGTACCATTGAACATTGTATTTGTGTGGTTATTTTGGATATTTTAATCTATGAAACATGTGAAATTAATAGTCTCTCACTTGTTTCTCCGAGGCAATGTTATTGTAAACACAGACTGTAAGTAATGTATGTCAACATTTGAGACAACTAGAATAATAAGTAATTAATATTGGGCAATTTTATATACGATACTTCAAGACCTTTGCGAGACTCTCGAGACGAGATTTTTGGAAGTCTCACAAGGAAAATATAAAGTATCGTCTCGTCTTGAAAACGAGACGAGACTCTCGCGAACCAATAGTTCGTGGGCATCACTAGTCGGCGTTACAAAAAGGTTGTTTAACATTTTGCAAACGATGATTAGAAACGATTAAAAAATTTTTATAAACTTTGGTCAAAATAGACGTTGAAACAGTGTTTAATAATATATTTGAAGTAGTTCAATAGAAGAGGTTCTCAAACATAACGATAGATATTCTATTGTTGCAAAAAAGTGACAAGATTACTCACCGGTCACTGTACCCTAAGGAAGCCCATTTGTCGGTTATGTACAGAAGTCTGAAATGGAGAACTAGTCTCTTCACACAAAGCGTGTAAGTATAATCAAGAGAACAAAAAAGCTGAGGTGCCGAGGACTTTACTGATCGAAGCATTATCATTAAAATAAAATACTTGAAAATGTTAAATAATTTATTTACTGAATAATAACTTAACAAAAAAAAAACAAAATACATTCAACATTTTAACAACATACACTCCAAATTTTGAATTTTTTGCCAGGGCAGTTATCCCACTAATATGTTTTTAAACATTTCAAATTGGATATGGCAAATACAATGGAATCGTGGTCTAATATCTTCTAGAAATTTTAGCAACAATTTCTTATGCATCAGATAAAGCGGCCACTCCTGGAAGAACTTTGCCTTCCAATAATTCAAGACTTGCTCCACCACCTGTCGATACATGAGATACTTTGTCTTCTGTTTTCCATTTTGCAGCACACGTTGCAGTATCACCTCCACCTAATTAAATATTGATAGTTGTGAATACAAAGAGATAGCTGAGATAGGAGGATGGAATTATTATAAGGCTTACCGATAATAGTAATTGTTCCTTTTTCGGTAGAAGCTACAACTTCATCCATAATAGCTTTTGTACCATTAGCGAATTTTTCCCATTCAAATACACCAGCTGGTCTATAAAAATTAGTTTTGAAATAAAATGTAATAATCTTATGTATATTACTTTTGGTACAATATTCATTATTCTTTTGGTTATTTTTGGGAAATTTTATTTATAATTATCTTCTGTAAGTTTCTTGTAGTGTAGGTATTCATTCTTTTTTTAATTTCAATCAAACCACAATATTTTTTAAAATTTATACTGAAAGTTTCGGTAGCGTTCCAGCTATTGTTATCAAGAATAATTAAGTTATAAAATTCTGGTCCCGTTAGTTTGAAATTCGCGCTCAACCAAAAATGATTGATGAAATAGGGAGGGTGTTCATTATCATTGGGTTAGGTGAGGTGCGAAAACAGACAGTGTATGTGTCAGTCAGACGACGGGGTAAACGCCTAAGGAGAAATCAGCTTGGTCGATTAGGGCGCTCCGTACCGATTTGTAGATCGATACTGTCAACATTTGAAATGTGTTGTTTATATTACGTTGATTGCAAAAAAATCATATATCGAGGAACGTTTTTACCTTATTACCAGTGGAATTTGAAAATCTGTTGAAAGAAACCTTAACCCACAATATACCGATTACCGTTTCCTTAATCTCTATAAACAAGAACATGAGTACCTACATATTATACGATGTACATATTAAATGCATATCACGCTAACAGCTCGCAAACACTACTAGTATACTAGTATACTTTAAAAAAAATATGTCCGCTGAATTATTAATAATATTGTTATTATTGGGTATTAACAATGAGACATTCTCTATATTCCTAATTTCTTTGTTTATAAATTCTGATGGTTAATTATTGTTATTTAAAACTGATTTTAGTAAAGTTTTCTCCTTTGTGAAATCATTACACTGGTCTACAAAGGTTTTGTTGCCCTAGATATGAAAATGATTTTGGGTCAATTTATGCCCACAATTAATCTTCATTTTCACTTAACATTAGAAAAATCAAAAAAAGAGAAACAAAATAACATATTATATAATTATAATGACAGTTATGTTTTAAGAAATTAGGATTCATCGAAGAAAAAAAAAAGAGGAAAATGTCTAAAACATTATTTAATATTTTCATAAAACGCTTTTTATGAGCTTTTCTTTTATAATTTTTCAGGGAACAATCTCTTTTCAAAGACCAGCAGTAATCTGCTATCATGTGACAATCTCATCGACCCTGATAGCACATTGAGATTTTTTATGAAATATTCGTAATCTGGGCACTTGAAAACGTTAAAATTCGCGATGATATCCAGGGCAACAGAAAAAAAGTTTCTTTTTTGCACGATCGATCTTTTTTGTTTATTTACAGCATCGGTTGTCAGGACGGTAGGTTGTGTTTACTGTTTTTAAGTCTAACACAAAGGGGTGCGAGCGGAGAGAAGTACAGGAATGGATAGATGAGGAAATGGAGAGAAGGTAGGATGAGTATGAGGGCGCGCTAAAAGGAGCGATTGGGAGCAGCAGAAATTGGGTGGACGGGAATTTGGAGAGGTGAACTACTTCTTGACGCAGGTGCTCACAGGGCATGGGTCGAGAGTGGGTTACCTCCACAAGATTGGGAAAAGAGAAACTGGAGTGTGCGAGAGATGTGAAGTGGAGGATGATGTGGGACATGTGTTTAGATGTTGGAAGAATGAGGAAGTTTGGAAGAAGTTAGAAAATAAACTGGGAGAGGCGGTGTATTGGAAAAATATGGTGAATATTATGTTGAGGGGCGAGGAGGAATGGATGGAGATAAGTGGCAAAGTAGAGAACATGATTAGGGGAAGAGAAGGACTCGCTATGGCATGAGAGAGGTAGGAGTGATAGAAGGAAGATGATGGAGAGTGTGTGAGGGACCGCCGCCCGTCTTGACGTATGCTAGGGTAGTGATTCTAAGGCGGGATTAACGGCGAGTTTGAAGTGGGTTTGGTTGGTAGGCATCTCCGTGGGGATGAGTCCAACACTGTCTGGGTACTGGTTGAGGACCCAGTCGAACATAAGTTTCCCATCTCGTCCCGAAAAAAAAAGTCTAACACGTCGGTAAGTGATTCGCTTACCGTTCAGACATCGGTAAGTAAATTACCTACCGACGTCTTAGCCCTACATACATTTGAGTGGTCCTAAATAATATATTACTTCATTCATTACACAAAAGGAACAAAATAAATCAGATTATTTTTCCAATGAACAGAACCGAACAGAACAATATAAAAAGTAATAAATAGCATGAAAACAATTTCACCAAAATGCAAATTATATTTTAAACTGATCGAGAAGTATAAATGTCACATGTGACATTTCGTTAATTTCGAAGAAATTTAAATTATTTTATTCGAAATTTATTTCAATAGGTATCAATAAGCATCTCGAACGTTAAGGGTAATACCGGTCTCCAGCAAAATTGGAGGCTTCGCTACGCTCAGCCTCCAAACATTGCTGTCGACCGGTAAACAACCCTTACCGTTTTTAATAATATACTATTTGTAGAGCTGTGTTATCATTAGAACAAATGATTTTGGCCGTATTGTATAAAGATTTTACTATCCCTTTTTATACAGGATGATTGGATTCAAAATTCAAATAGCTATTACTGTGTGCTGGTTTACGGTAAACACTTGTTTCATACACTGTAGATGTTTTATTGAACATCTAAAAATGGCAAACAAATTGTTATTGTTTCCAAAATATGTTTCCGTTATACATAATTTTAATAACTCTATTATTGTTGCTACGCTCAATTTGGCAGATCAATTTCTAATTTGGAATTGATAAGTTCTATTGTTTTTTGGACTGGAACATTTGTAAAAAAACTTACTACACAAAACTGACTAAATAATGATTTTTGTTAAAGTTTGAATCTGATAGCTTTTCTAAAAAATAAGATATGAATCTGTTTGTCCTACGAGGGGTTCAATAATTTTAAAATATATGATTTGATAGTTTGTTGCACGGGGAATTAATAGTGCTACAAATTGGTCTTAATAGTAGGTATGTTTTGTTTATGAATTTTTTGGTAGTCCATAAAAATGTAGTGGTTTATTGTATTGAGGTGTTAACATTGTTCTAATGTTTCGGTAGCGTTCCAGCTAATAATTAATTATTCTCGTTAACGCTACACAAACGTTGAAATAATATAAAAAAAGATATTGGTTCAATTTCCCGAAAACAACCAAAAAACTTGAATTAGTTTATTTCTAAAATCAACTTACCCGTTCCAAACAATAACTTTAGCACGTTTGATGGGTTCCTTGAAATTTTCAATGGTTTTGGGTCCTACATCGAGTCCCATCCAACCGTCTGTAATTCCCTCTTCTGCGGTAGCAGTACAAGTCTTAAAACATTACTCAGTTATTCAAAAAAGAAAGAAATGTTTAGGTAGACACTACTTACCTTTGCACTTTCGGAAAATCCATCGGCCAGCACAAAATCTACGGGTAAATGAATTTGGACGTTGTTAGCTTTAGCTTTTTCCAACAGTTTGTTGACAATTTTGGCACCTTCTTTGTCATAAAGTGAATCTCCTATCTGAAATTGAACGACAAAGTGTCATAACCTATAAAAATGTCTTCTTGTGTAACAGAAACCACGATATCAGACAGGCTAAGCTGATCGTTCAATTTTAAAAATTATCCATTTTTATATAAAACTCACGATTTTGAGTAAATTTATGAAAGATTTATTATATAGAAATTATACAAACTACGAAAACAAACGCTGAAAGTTAAACTTCATTCCACTTTTTTTGATCTCATAGTTCGGGAGCTGTTATGTCGGGGCGCTTCTGGCACGAGCGCTTAAGTCGGAGTACCAAATGTAGGTTAACTATTGAAATATTTAATTGCAACCCAAAGTACGGGTACATGTGCCAACCAAGGAGATCTAACCTAATTTATAGAAATTCTCCTTGATTACAGTAATACTCTTTGTGTACTTTGGTAATTTCAGTATAAAAACTAGGAGCTCTCTTTACCGACCTTGCCACATTTATGAAAATATAAACCGTCAAATAGAAATCCCCCCAAACTGCTCATTTATTGAAATCCGTCTGTTCTCAATATCGGTCCTTTCTGATTTACGAATTATTTACTTTAAGAAGGCAAAGAAAGTATTGGAAATACCGGTCTAATACCTATAATCGATTGCTCAGGATCCAAAGCCCATATAATAATTTTTCCATGTTTCCAGTTCTCACATTCTCAATAACAAATCAGTGTTGAAAAGAGTGATTTTATTTGATTGTAGTTAAAATCAATTCGCTTTTGCAATAAGTACCTAAATTTGTTTCCTTAGTTTAATGCAGAAGAAAATGTGCAAATTTAGCTAAAAATGTAGTTAATTTATGAGAATTCCATAAATTCATTTATCTTTTAATAGTAGTGACAACTTGCTTGAGCATTTCAAAATACTGCCTACGGAGATGCAACAAGAAGTGTTGTTTCGTAGGTCGTTGTCGTCATCATCATCTTCGTAGTCCTCATCATATACTTTTCACTGCTTTTCACTCACTTTAATCACTTTGACAATGAAAAGCAAGAGTGATTAAAGCACAACCACCAGAAAAACCTGGTGGTCAGGACTAACCACATTTTGGAGGTTAGAATGGTCAAAAAATTAAACACTTTGGTGTTATAAAATCTGAAATCCGATAAAGTGGTTACCTTAATCACTGACCTTGCTTTTTACCACTCAGCTGAGTGGTTAAGTTGTAACCACTCCTTTATAGAATCAGGCCGAATATTGTTGTATTTCACTTTCTTTAAGTAGAGCAATGAATCCAGTCCTCTTTGGACGATTTCGACAATTCATAGAAGTTCTGTCATTGCACGGAAAATAATTGTCAAAAGTGTATTTTTTTTCTAATGTGAGTTCAACACCTCGTGAAGCCAAAATCAAGAGTAAACATTTTCACCAAAGAAAAGAGAGAGTCCTAATAAGAAAAATGATTTTTTGATTTTACTAAATATCTACTACGAAAGAAAAAAAAAACAATATATAGTAGAGTAAGTACAAGTTTCAAAAATATTTAAATCATTTGACTGTAGAAATTCTAAAAATTTTTAGTCATGGCATGTCGAAAAGAACAATCGACGGACAACAGCCAAGCGTTAAAAAAAGTACTGCAAACATTTATAACATTTTTACATTCTAAAGATCAACACAACGTTAAATCCATGCCCACGGTTTGTACACTACTTGTAATTAAACAGATTTCATTTACAGTAAAATAAACGATATTGTACGTAACACGCGAGGGAGGCACGCTTATTGCACGATTTGTCGTTTTAGGTGCATTGCGGAGACCCGTACGAAAGACCACCGTCGAGCATATCCACTTCGAATTCCGTCTATTCCTATATTAATTACCGAAAAACAGTCGATAATAAATTGGCGGAAATTAACAATAATATTAGCGACATGTTGATAGAAAGTTTCAAAGGCATCGATAACATTTGCACCAAGGTCAGAGAATGCGTTTCCGAATTCGGTCACGAACAAATGTAAGTAGAAAAATATTTCGTTTACTGAATAAAGTTACCTGCATTGGGGGAGAATTACACATATGGAACAGAGCAGTAGTGGATCTCATTATCACTCAATACACAAAGTTTAGTCACCAATAACTCCAAAACAAATTTCAATAAGGTGTTTAACATTTTTTGACGTTTTAGATAAATATATAAAGGGAAAAATTTTCAACCAACCATTACTACTACTACTAAATGTGCAGGCGAGCATTGTCCTGGACAAACTCAAGCCAAGGTTCCGGCACTGAGGCCACTGGCAGGCCCATTGTGCCATTCCTGCTACCTAGACATCCATGAAGCCGAGCCCTTCAATAAAGACCACAACCTTTTTCAATGGATGTCTGCTTGTGTCTTCAGGGGCCATAACAGGGACTCCGTAAATTCGCCTGCGTAGTACAGCCCAGTGTGGACACTCTAAGAGAACATGGACTGACGTTTCGTCAGTCATGCCGCAACCCCTACATAGGGAACTTTCCTCCACTCCTAAGTTGTGGAGGTGCTTCCTCATACAGCAGTGCCCTGTTAGGAGTCCGGCTATCTTCCTTAGCCTACTCCTTGTTAGTTCAGTAGCTGCCCTAGCGTGTCCATCAGTCCATCCCTTCAGTAGGCGTTTGGATTGTCTAGGACCCTGCAGAGCATTCCAATGAGCGAGGTGCTGATTCCTCAGCCACTTCTTGGTCTCCTTGCGTATTTTTTGTTTTGTTAGGCCCAGGGTCGGGCCCGGGCCGCAGAAAGGAGCTGCCGCCCCTTCCGCAGCCAGTGCATTCGCAATCTCGTTGCCTTCAAAACCAGAGTGGGCTGGAATCCATTCTAGCCGCACCACGTTCCGCCTTGCAAGATTAGCACATTTTATGACGTTTTAGATAAATATATGAAGGGAACATTTTTCAACCAACCATTACAGAAAAGGTTTCTTTAACAGGTCGGTAAAATTGTAGCAATTATGTCTCGAAGAGGTAATATCAAGTGCTGTTACGATGAAATAATTCTGATTATGGACAATATCGACTTTTACGCCCTTTCGACCGAAGAGCTAACTAATCTTTGATAAAATATCAAGAACACACACTTCTAGTTTTAAGTTGTGCTTCACTGGGGGGTGGAGGGCGTTTTATAGCAATAATGTTGGAATTATAAACTTTACGTTCGCGTTCAGTTCGCAGTTCGGTGTTGAAGTTTAACTAAAGGAATCCCACAATTACGTTTATAAAGTCAGTTCAGTATAGAGTGATGCTAAGTCCATGATTTATTATACGTCCATGTCCAAATCCTTAGTTGAAGATCGATAAATTGTTGACCACCTTATATATAAATATTTCAATCTGATTGTCTTTGTCTGACCTGTACTGCACCTACCAACTCTATTTCCAATGCCCTTTTTATATTTACATATTTACAGAGTGTTACTATATTCGACCGACAATGCTTTACCGCAGCGAGCTCTTTTGTTATTGGATACATTTTGATATCAGAACATTAACCCCTAAAGGGCGTAGTTTCCAAAATACAGTTTGAAATCAAAATTCAAAATTTGCCATGAATAAAAAACGCCTTGGAATATTTTTTCAAATTTTGTGACCAATATGCTCTTTAAAAACGTAATATTTTGACATAAAGTATCATGAAAAATTTAACCAGTGGCGCGCTATCGGGATTAGTGGCAACTTTTATCCCCTTATTATTTAGGCCACAGAAAAAAAAATATATAAATTGTTCAAGATTAAACAAAAGTGATATTATAATATTACATTCTTATAGAGCATAGGTATTGGTCACCAAATTTGATAATATTATATTAAAGTATAAGTGGATATTAAGGTCTTTAAAACACGCGCGATTTTAGAGCAAGTGTTTTAGAGACCAGTTAACCACGAATACTTAACGCTATTTTTTTTATTAGTGCACTTAGAAATTATAAATACTGGTATCTATTACTACTACAATAACAAGAAATGGAATCAATAACTAATAATGTAAAATGGTTGAATTCGTGATGCTACAGTATATACCTTGCGTTGTCATGGAAATGAGCAAAGGATAAACTAATTTGCATTTTTTCTTTAAGATTTATTGCTGTCACAGCAAAGCATAAATAGTTATTTTCCAGTGCGGAAAGTGATACTTTTCCCGCACGCGACTGCAGTTCGGGCAAGCGGTCAAGGGCGGGAAAGACACTTTACGCATGAGTAAGGAACATTATTTTTTCTACGATCGTATATACTAGAAAGTATACCAACCCATTTTTTAAAATTTATTTATTTCAACATACATACAACCAAAAACTATTAATTATTATAAATATTAATATTAAAAACAAAATTTGTTGCATTCTGTAAATTACTTAAAATTGCCGGTCCAGTGGAGTTATTTGGTGTTAACTGGAAAGTAGATGACGTCGATGAGGATGGCATCGGTTACAGGTAACATAAAGATGACGATGAAGGTGACGGCAACGGTTTTAAGTCATTTGTAGATGAAAGAATTTTATTTGATATATTTTTTTACATCAAACCCGGCTGTAGTTGTTTTGTGACACTACTTCAAAGAATGTACAGGGTTATATCATAATATCTTCAATATTTTATATTTTCAAAAAATTGAAAATGCAACGAAAAGCTAGAAAAGATGTAGATTTTATTTGATGGACAATTTCGTAAATATTTATTTACCTGTTGTAACAATAGTTATAACTTCTGGAGTAAAAAGCTCTAATAAGGTCAAAATTTGCATAGTTTTACTTTCAAAACTAAAGTGCGTGCGGGAAAGTGGGTTAAAACGCACAGTCGTAGGAAAAATAAATTCTAATATCGATTTCTTAAGTAGTAAAGCAGAATCACGGTTGATACCGCAAAAACCTTTGAAAAATCGAAATATTAATATCTCAAACAAAACATTACCAACTGTACTTTTCATTTATAAAATTGAATCTGTTATATAGTTGAAATAATACCTTTCTTGGTGTGCATCATTGATTGTTAATCTCCTCCTAACACATTACGAACACAATAATGAACCGTTTAAATGTATTACAAACGTTAACCCTAATCTTTGACTTACAAAAATTTGATTGGTTGATGTTTAGATTACGCGCAAGCGCAACCTATCAAATCGGGAGCTCAAGATACTATGAAGGAGTTACTTTCGTAGCGGCAATGTGTCTTACGTATTTTTCTACTGTCACACTGACAGTTTTTGTCAGATGTGTACTTTGTTGTTTACGGTCAATTATTATTTATGTCACATGTGGCCTAAGTGCTGTGAGCTTACACACTCACCCTCCCTACTCTACAGATACAGATATTTATGAAAAGTAAATATTAATCTTATTGTTATATATATTTAAATAATACAAAAATGTACATAGATACACGGAGAAACATTATTTTGAAAGTTCTCAAGTATTTTCAGTTAGAAAAAGAAGCTGGTAATTATTAATTCCATAGCCTTTTCGAATTTGGCTGGATACGATCCTGATGATTTTATTTATCAATTTTAAGGTTAGCTATATGTCAAAATAGCAAATAAAATAAACGACATGCCGAAAACCCGGATATACGTCACAAACGATGACGCACACCAATAAGGGTATGGTTGAAATAATACCCTTCTTGGTGTGCGTCATCGATTATTAATATCTTTCTAACACATTACGTAGGAAGAAATGGAAAAAAAGGCAGGTCTGTAATTAATCCTAATCAAAATATCACAATAATGAACCGTTTAAATGTATTACAAACGTTAACCCTAATCTTTGACTTGACGACAAAAATTTTATTGGTTGATGTTTAGATTACGCTCAAGCTCAACCTATCAATCGAGAGTTTAATAGTATATTACGTAACGTGTGTGGTAAGGAGCATTTTACGCACGAATGGAAAAGTTATTCCGTGAGTGCGTAAAATGCTCTACAACACGAGTTACGTACTATACTTTACCTACGACCTACTTGTACTTGTATTTTTTATAAGAAGCATAAGAAATAACAGTTACATAATTAAAGGTGCTTGGTAAACTCCATCTTTATTACTCTATTACCAATGAAAGAAGCACATTAAAGATCTAACGTTTAATCATTATTAATGTATTGTTGATAATCGAAAGTCCATGTTTCAATTATAATCAATACATATACATAGCCCTTTGGGCTTTTCATAGTTAAACGTGGCGATTTACTTTACAGCTGTGCGTTTTTTTTACAGTGCGTAATAGACGTCATTACATTGATACTGACTGTGTGTTATTGACTGATTACAGGGGGGGTCGTAGGTAAAATACTATGAAGGCGTTACTTTCGTAGCGGCAATAAGTTATACGTCTTTTTCTACTGCACTGACAGTTCTTGACAGGTCTGTACTTTGTTGTTTACGGTCAATTATTATTTATGAAAAGTGAATATTAATCTTGTTTTATTTATATGAATAATACAAAAATATGCATGAATACACGGAAAAACATCAGTATTTTGAAAGTTCTCAAGTACTTTCAGTTAGAAAAAGAAGCTGGTAATTATTAATTGCATAGCCTTTTCGAGTTTGGCTAAATACAATCCTGATGATCTTATTTATCAAATTTAAGGTTAGCTATATGTCAAAATAGCAAATAAAATAAACGACATGCCGAAAACCCGGATATACCTCACAATCGATGACGCACACCAAGAAGGGTATTATTTTAAGTATATTCAGGGCTATTCTGTAAGTAAAGTGGTTATCGCAGTTGTTAACCATAGCAACTCTGCTAACAACTTTCGATAATGACTTTAGTAACCACTTGCGAAATTTTGGTATTCTCTAATACACAGTTGGCAACTGTTGTTATGATAACAACCTTCAAGACCCAAACGTGAAAATGGACGTGACAGCGCCGCAAAATAGTTCTAATGTGCGCAAAATAGGTCTAGTCGTTTCTTTGCTTTGACAGAGTAAATAATTATAAACTTCAAATATCTTTGTGATTGTTTATTTTTTCGGTTAAGCTAAATTGAAATATATAGTTTACGATCAAAATCCTTGTGAAAAACTAATTAAAATAATTTAAAGACAAAATAAATGAAAGGTGTAGCTGTATTGAAAAGGTATGATGGATTCTTATTAAGACACGTACAGTAGGATTTATAAAGAATGACCAGAAATTATAATTCTCTATAACAGAGAAAATTACCTAAAATGGTCAACTAAAGTTCTTCTTGTTCTACTACCTAAAGCTAAAATGTCTAAAATTTCTTGTCTCTGAATTGGGTCTGGAATGTTTATATTCTCTTCATCATCCGGGCCAGTGTCCCTGAATCATCCATGTGTATTAGCTTTGTGTGTATTAGCAGTTGCCAGTGAACCACTTCTCATAGCCACTTGTCATTATGCATAGCAACTCTTATAGCGACTTCACTTCAATAGTGAATACCAATTTCGCGTTTAGCAACTGACCTTGAACATAACGACAATGGGCCTTTTCAGTAGATGCTTAAATCTTAAAACAAATATTTTATATGAAAGCTTACTGATAATTTTTCACTTTGTGCAGCTTTGATTCGAATATAAATGTCACAAAGCTGAATAAAAAGTTAAACAAATATTAGGGTAATTTGAACACGCGTTTGACCTTGGGCCAAGTGACGTCATAAGGTCTGGAGTTATGTTGGCAGTATTTGTCAGAATGGCTGGCCAAATGCTGCTACGGTTACGGCCGAGGCCAAAATATCTAAGGAAGAAGCAAAAGTTCCTCGTTTTGGTCAACTACTTTTGAGCTTTCGCTTTATTTGGAACCATGATTTTCGTCTGTTTTCATCTCGAGGAACGTAAATGAATATTTTGCTTGGACAATTTATATTGTTATTTTAACAAAAACAAATAATCCAAAATTAAAGAGAATTCAATTTCGATGTTACATGAGATCAAAAACCAGGAAAGCAAACTTTACAAATCCTATGGAATCAACGGTCTGTCTTTTTCAAGGTCGTAGGCTCTTTGACGTCACGAGGGATGAAGGAGTGACGTCACGTTCAAACCGCGCGCTGCTTTCCGTACTTTTGATATTTTTTTTAGGATAGAAATCAAGCTCAAAAAAAAAAAAAAAAAATAAGGGGACATTTTTTCATAAAATACTTTAATTTAAACCAATAAAAAAAGTTACTGAAAAGGCCCATTTACAGTTGCTATCCATAACAACTTTGCTTAGTGAATAGCCCTGATTATTTCAACCATATATTGTTCGAATAAAGGTTTTGACGTTACCAAGTACTCCTGTCGGATCAATAATAAAAAAATTGTCATGACTTCTTCGAGTTGTTGATGTTGCCATGGTAACTGTAAAAATCGTGCGGTTTTTAAAGTTCGATTTAAACACGCTGAGGCGTGCTTCAAATAGGTAAAATGGTTCACCAATAAAAAAAATATTTTCTATTTATGGCAAATTTTAATTTCAAAATTTTAACACTCTGTATCTGGGTAACTAAGTCTTTTAGTGGTTAATGTTTATATCAAAATTCATCAACGAATGAGAGCTCCCTGGGTTAGACCGTTGTCGGTCGAATATAGCAACTCCCTGTATAATGGTATTCAAATATTTATAGATAAAATCGAAACCGAGAGTTTAGGGATAATCTTGGTTAATATTGTCTCAGAATTTTAGTTTGTAATAAACATTCCACTCCGAAAGTAATCTTGTGTTTCAAAATAATGTGAAACGTTCTTTAAAAAAAAAACGTTTACCCATGATAGTTGTTTATTATGGTCACAATTTCTATTCGCTTAGTTATAGAGAAACCGACATACACGAGGCCAATGAAAATTTTCGAAATATTGACGAAAGTCCTGTGGAAAACTTGTTGGAAAGCATCCATGAAGAAACTGAAAAAACGGTAAAAACCGAAGATTATGAAAGTGAAGAAAACGAGAATGAAGTTACGCATTCCGAAATAACATCGGCGTATCTTATAGAAAGTTTTGTAATGACTGACGAAGAGTGTGCGAAGGTATGCGTGAATGGTATGGAAGAACCAAATTTGATAGAAGAAAAAAACAAACCGCTCGTTCCCAATTTTTTTACCGTCGTCGGTGATGGTAAGTGTGGAAGGGGAATTTTAAAATGTTGATCAATAAATTTTTCAAATGTAGGTACTGATTCCAACAACGTATGTAGACATGTAGAAAAACCGGATGAAAATGATAAAATTCGAAGGAAAATCAAAAGGAACGATAAACGTAGAAAGTTGTTGGAACATCTGCGAGATTCTTTAAAATTGGACGTTGAAAACGCAGATTTTCATCATTTACAAAATTTAGTAGAAGCCGTGACCGATCAAATCGACGTTTTGGGATATCAATATTTGGGGGAAAATCAATTGGAAGTTAGAAAAAAGTCGACTAAAGCAAAAGGTACGACACTGTACTTAAAATTTCACCAAAATAACAAAAAATTTATTTCAATTTGGGCAGCGATTTTGAAGGATCAGGACGAAGGATTATCCTCTAAAATTTCTAGTGCCGTAGAAAAACCAAAATGTCCTCTGCGAATTCCCGAAGTCTACCACCGTCCGGCGATTACGAATCTCCATAAACGACTGCTATGGCAAATGGAAGCAAACGATAGTTTCGTTACATTTCAAAAGCTTATGCGGAAACAACAAAAAAATCGAAATCCGAAAATTAATAGTCCGATTTCACAAATAAATATACCGATTTTGTCGGATACGCAGTCTTGTTGTTCACAACACAAGCAGGGTAGTAGAAGAAATGCAAGTACCATTTTTAGATAATTCTTTGGTTTCATTAGTTAGAAATTTTTTACTCACAAATCATCAATTTTTGAAAATTAATAGGGTGTTATTAGCCATTAAATGCGAGTTAAATACATTGATTATGTAAGTATGTATATTGGAGTGACATTCACTGAGACCTAAAAGATCTATTGTGCTCCCATATTTCTTTTCTTTTCTGAGAAAAGTCTCAAAGACTGGTAGCTCCTTTAGACCTGCTTCCTGGGTGCTTATTCTCAACCAAGAGATGTGAGCGTTCCTACGAGAAAATCCGCCATTGTTCCATTGAAATTTTATACGCTGTATTCTCGGCGATTCCCTTCCTATGAAATTTTGGTAGAAGAGGAGCAATTTTGTTCTCCTGCTTTGAAGCACACGAATCTAATATTTTCATGCGAATCGCATGCGCATAACGTATTTAACATTGATATGTCATGAATCAGAAGTAAACCGGCCCGTTTGCGAATCTTCATGTTCCTTAATAAACTGCACCAATACATATTTTTGCGCAGAACTGATTGAAGGTTTTCGGTCCATATTTATTTTATATTATATCTATGATTTGGAAGTTTTATCACTAAGATTGAAATATAAAATGACATCTATCAAGATATGACGTTTTCTTGTTACTCTTAAACTACTATTTGAGCCTACCACATACATTTCAATTCATTGATAACATACGGCAACAATGTCCAAGTATTTCGCATGGCCCAGAATGCGGTTCGAAATTTCAAGAGAGCAAGGAACGTTCTTACTCGTGTGATAGAATACTCACTTCTCTCAACTATGTTCTATCGATGAGAATAAGCGTCCTGGAGTAATTTTAGAGTGTCTGCAGGCTTTAGTTTAGGAAAGTGTCCCTCTTCTATCCAGTAGTATGATATCAATCGATCCGAAATAATGTGTCATGGGCATCCGGTCTATGAAGTCTTATAGATGTGATGATTTGTAACATTCCAAGGATATTATTTGATATGTGCTTCTGGAACATTGTTCTTTATTTTTTGGTTTAAGTCTTGTTAAGATAAATCTTAAAGTATTGTTAAAGTTGAAACTAATTAGAATATTGAATTGATTACCAATTTTTCAAATTCTTTCCGATAAACTCTCAACATATGGTTGACTTAAAAGTTATTTTAGTTGAATTACACCGGTCAACACGATTTTTGGGTCTGACAAGAATAAGGAAACATTTTTTTTCAATAGAGGAGTTCAGTCTAAGGTCAGTGTGGCCAATAAAAAGTGTTTTTTTCTGACAATAATGACATTTAAGGTCTACCCTTCAAAACATAAGATTTTTTCATGTTTTTTATCATTTCGAACATCTATATTGCTTTATTAAAATTATGAATACACCCCCGAAGCGTATATCTTGAAATTTAAAATGATTTTTTAGCTGAATACTCAACATATCGGTGGCCAATAATTCTAGGAACTCTTTGCATGTCACCATTTCATTTCTGTTATCTGTCACTAGTTATGGCAGATGTCAGTGGAAAAAGTAATTAGAAGAATAGAGATAAAACTAACTAGAAATGATACAAAAATCTAATCGAAAATGGACATACACAATTAAACGAATATCAACAAAAATAAATATAACTGACATTTGACATAACTAGTGACACAATAACAGAAATGAAATGGTGACTTGCCAGAAGTTCCTAGAATTATTGGCCACCGATATGTTGAGTATTCAGCTAAAAAATCATTTTAAATTTTAAGATATACGCTTCGGGAGTGCATTCATAATTTTAATAAAGCAATATAGATGTTCGCAATTTAAAAAAAATGCAAAAATCTTATGTTTTGAAGGGTAGACCTTAACTGTCATTCTTGTCAGAAAAAACACTTTTGTTGGCCACACTGACAGACTGAACTCCTCTATTAAAGTTTGCTTTTGTAGAAACTAGAGCGATTTTTCAATTTTTCGGCAAAAATTACTGATTTCTATATTTTTTCTACACTACCACTGTAAATTATAATTAGAAAACATTTTTTCGGATACAAGAGTCTTTTTTATTGAAAATTTGTGATAAACAATAACATATAGGTGTAAAATAACAAAAAAATTAATGCCAAAAGTGAATATTCTTCGTATTTCTTTTATGCTAGTATGAGCTCTCTCGTATTAAACCCGCAGGCGAAGTGAGGTACCCAATTTTCATTTTGATCACTGATTTTCAGGTTAAAATAGGCTTCATAGGCTTCGCAAAGTTTCAAATTTGTTGATAAAGCAAATTTTTTACTTCTAACAGAATGAATCAACATCATTTTTACACTGTCTTGTTGCCATTTTTCAACTGAGTAATACACAAATATAGTTGTAACAGCTGTAATAAACAAGTTAACATTCCCTACTGTGCGGACTGAGCCTCTTACAAATAATAATACAGTTTCCTTTCGGGTTAATCAAAGTGCTGCCATCTTTTGCTTATGAAATAAATTAATACGAACTACATAATGAATATTTAAGTGTTTTTCAATGTCTAGAATCAGAATTTAAGCATGAGAACAGAAACCCAAAAAAAAAATATTTTTTTCGTTGACCGGTGTTATTGTTATTATTTTCTTTTATACATAGTAGTAGGATATTTATTATTTATAACTGACTAACTTCAGTTGTTTCCTTGGTAAATTACGATCATATACAGTGTGCGGCACTAGTGCGAGGACGTCCCATTACTCACTTGTCGTGAGAGATACGAAAAAACTTTATATAGATAAAAGTTAAGACATAATATAGGAGCATATTTTAAAAATATTTTCAAATATACAGGGCCACCTATATTGACAGGATGGACCTAGCTTATCTTTTTTTGAAGGGAACACCCTGAAATATTTTTTCACATTTTTTCTCCTGGATTTTCTTGTTTCTGCGATATAAGGTATTGCAATGTTATCCGAGATAACTCAAAAGATATAAGCCTTTTTTATTAATTTCATAGCAACATCAGCATATCAGGCATTTCCTTTACCCAATTGCCTTAATTTGTGAGTTATTGATGATACTTTCAGCCAAACATTATTTGAAACAAATATTAGGTGAAATTTTATTAGTTTGACGGTGGAAATATTCAACAAAATTAATTTTCAAGAAAAAAAATTACAAATTAATCCATCAGTCTGATCCATAATTGATTGATATTAGGGGAATTACTAGACACTAATGCCGCACCCTGTATATATAGTAATTATTTTTTGAGCTAAATTTAGAATTGAGCTTCTCGATATGTACCACATTTATATCCCCCTTTTTTTTCGGTAATATTAATATTATAATGATATTATAAAACAGGGAAACGTATTTAAATAGGTAAAAGAAGAAGATAACGCTAAAGGAGATTTGCGGTTT
The DNA here is from genome assembly GCA_910591675.1 of Galerucella calmariensis. NCBI lineage: Eukaryota > Metazoa > Arthropoda > Insecta > Coleoptera > Chrysomelidae > Galerucella > Galerucella calmariensis. The sequence goes on from CAJUYG010001255.1 coordinate 26,697, forward strand.
AAATATTCGGACAGTTTATGGTTTAACGGTAAGAAATTGTTTAAAATGTCAAAAGGTCAAAAGAAAAACGTGGATAGGGATAAAAAAGAGAAATTGAAAAATTTAAAGAAATCGAAACATAGAAGACGATCAACTATGAATATTAATCAAAAGTCACCGAAATCCGTAACAGGTAAGATTTTTATATACAGATACTAAAAATATCTTCTTGAGAAATCTACATTTGTCCACAATATTATAGTTATTTATGTATCAAGGGCGAGCCCGAGCCGCAAAGCGAGGGCTATTAACACGTAAGGTCCATAAACGCTGTTTACGCCTGAAATACATACAATATTTTATGCACGACGGTTTTAATAGTCATTTATTAATAAATATACAAAATTTTATGCACGACCGTATTAATGATAGTTTATTAATAAATATGTTTTATTTTCTATTCTTTACCTTTTGTGAGTAGGTTATTATAAATGTTTCAAGTTGGATAAATTTTATACCTCGATATTATTATTAGTGTTGCAACAGAAATCTGCCTCTGCTTCAAAAACAAGTCCCATTTGGAACTATTTTGATGAAATCGGCGACTCGAGTGTATTTTGCCAATAGTTCGCCAATACTTATCAGCTCCCCCCAGCAGTGTAGCCAGCGAGCAATTATTTAGCGGAGCTGGTTTAATATATGAAGAACATCGAAATAGGTTGAAAGGTGAAAAAGCGGCCAAGTTACTCTTTATTAAATATAACTTGCCGCTGTTTAATTTTGACTATACCTCATTTAAAAACCAGGAGGAGTGATTTGAATTTAAGTTGGCAATTCTGTAGACCTCTGATTGGTCAGATTCAGCCCAGTTTCACACAACACTTTTTAAAATTGACATCAGATGATAGTTTTCATTTTTGATAGTTCTGACAGATAAATAAATAAATATTGTATGAAAAACCAAAAATATTCTCAAGCAGTGGGTACATTATTACTTTACATTTTTTTTTAAGTAGTAAAGTCGGTTTAGCGAGTATTAAGGGAATACTGAAGTAGAGGAACATTATATAGTGCAGAAAATATTGGTGGAATACCAGGACTTTTGAAAAATAGTGATGAGTGAATAAAAAATGTCGTTAGAAGAACAAAAATGTTATCTGTGATGGACAAAATTTTGCAAGCTTCAAAGAAACGTTCAGACTTTCTTGAAACAAATTAAATTTATCTGTGTCACCTTTTGACGAGTCAAATGTAGGTACTATTTATTTGTTATATACATATTTGGGAAGAAATCGTCAAAGTTCATCGAAAGAACATGCCATGGAAGATATAAAACAATATAGAAAAGAATGGGTTTGGTAGAAAATACATTATTGGTTTTTAAAGTTAAAAAGAAGGAAGAAGGTATCTCAGAAGTATTTGAAAAGTGGTTTATTACACTTAATCCGGCAACAAAAAGATAACTGTTGGAAATGTTTAAATTAATACTGCATATTACTCTACAATGCTATTAATTTTGTAGTATTGTTATTGACAGAACATATTATCAATTGTCATATTCTTTTCAATTTAATTGTAATAAATATAATTAAAGTAACTTGACTATCTGTAATTCTCCACCATCAACAATGACCATAATTTGTTTATTGTCGATGTGAATCTGAATCTTCTTATGTTTGAATAAGAAGCGAAACAGGAAAAAGTCTTACATTTTGTTTAATGCGTAGGTACATCTGAAAAATATACTGCAGATCAGAGGAGAAATCGATTTATGACTAATGTCTTTGCTATCAAGGCATATTTAATATATTTGGAACACGACTGTTGATTACGTTTTCGGAACACACCCTTTAGTAACTAATCTGGTAACTTTTAGTGGTGTGAGTATAGCTTTTCAAATTACTCCTCCTGGTTTTTAAATGAACTATACTGAAGTACAAATTTAATTTAAAAAAATTTTGAATGTAAAATTGTGCTTTTTTTAGTAGTGTTAACGCTTCCGTTAAGATTTACTTTTGACATCCGTTTCTGCTTCCGTTATGCCAGTTCTGTTGCATCACTAATTATTATAATTCACCCTGGATAACAATCTACCAAATCATTTGTATAGTTAAATAAAAATAAGTCTTATGAGAAACTAATAAGATGATAAAACAATTTCGTAGCAGCTTACAACAAAGCAAGATAGCAAATCCTAACATTTCTATAAGTAATTGTTCAAATTGTGTTATTAGTATAAAATAATAAGTGTGAAGATCTTATGTTTGGGCTTTTAAAGTTATCATTACTTTATTAAACTCATATTTTGTTAATTGTACCAAATATTTCCATTATAATAAATAATAATAATAAAGTTTGTTTTACTAACTGCATGTGCCCCCCAGGGCGGTAAAGTAGTCCGCGGGCGATAAAGTGACACTTTACGCCCGCTAAACGTATTTATAATCTGGACTTTTTCACCCGGTCGTGCATAAAACAATTTAATGTCACATATTTTCCACGTTTCAACAAATACCATCCCACTTCACAATGTTTCATTGTTCAAAAAATGAAGGTTTGATCAAACTTGTTGATCATGTGATCTTAGTACGCGTAGTTTCCACCAGATGCCCATTATACGTTTAAACGGCTGTGTAACAAATAGACATCTTGCTAAATTTTTATTTTACTGAAATTATAATCTAGACATAGCTAACAGATCATCCACCGAAGGATTTTTTGAAATTCCCAAAGTTTAAGGAGTTCGAAGGGTTTAGGATTCATAATATTTAAGCGCGCGCAAAAACGTCAGTTCAAAATTACCAAGTGCAGCGATGTTATAAAACAGTAAGGTAGCAATAGATGGATAATACATACAGTGCTATTCAAAAGTGCCCTCCCCCCTCGTATCATTTGAACGGCTACACTTACATTAATCAAATTTGGAGGGTGAAAATAAAGTGTTGTAAACTTCTCTACGAATGGTAACAGGTGAAAATAAAGTGTTGTAAACTTCTCTACGAATGGTAACAGGTAACCTAATAATAATAGAGGACGTCACAGTGCCACTCTGGCCAATAATTTTAAATAGGACCTTATGGCAAGTGATATCACAGAGTGCACCATCTAACAAGAGACGAAAGCTTTGTCGGTTCCTTTGAAGTCGGACTTACACGATATTGAGTGGAAATACGTCGAGGCATTGACACATAAACTACTTGATACACTGAGAAAAGTAACACTACACTAAGAAAAATCCCTCCCAATTACGTCTATAGAATATTTTTTCAACTACTAACATGAGAACACCTTATTATTCATCTCCTGTGTGTAATTAGAAGTGGCTCATTTTTAACCTGGTGAACTGAGGGGAATGAACGGAAGTGTCGACTTGACATTGATAGATAACCTAATTAATTCACGCATGTGCACACAAATTTGGGATCACGAAAACTACTTTCTATCGCCTCTTGTTATATGGTGTACTCTGTGGTGATATCTCCTTTGGAAGGCATTGACATTGGCTGCATAGCCATATTAATTTTATTTAGTTTAAACTAATTTTGACGGATAAATTAAATAAATACCAAAATTATTATTTCACATTTAAATATTGAAGATTTTTCAGTCTGCCTCTGGTTAGTTGTCAAAAAAATTGAAGTTTTTAATTTATTAGTATTTGTTGCTTTGCAAAGTTTTTCTAAATAGCTTGAATATTTAATTTTATTATTGTTTAACGAGACGTTCAAGAGTTTACATAGGCAAAATGGTACGTACTCAAGCCGACAAAATAGCAGCTATCTTAATAATTGGTGAATCTAGAAAGAATCTCCATGAAGCGGAACGTTTATTTAGATACCCAGATCGCCCTATCTCGAGAACATATTTGAGGGAGCTTCTTCACAAGTTTTAAGCAACAGGTAGTGTTCACGATGCCAAACGATCTGGTCGACCAACATTTAGTGATGATAAAAAAATTGATATAGTTGCTGAAATGGTCGTAAACCCTACTTCCTCTTCCACTAAAGTTGCGTCTATCTGTGAAGTAAGTGAAAGTACAGTACAGAGAGTGTTCGCTAAAAATAAATTTCATGCATACAAGTTAAAAATGGTGCACCACCTTTCGGATGACGACCCCGATAGAAGACTCGAATTATGTGAATGTATGACAAATAAAATTAGTCAAAACCAACATTACACAAAAACAATTCGTTTTAGGTAATGGAAATGTGAATACACAAAATGTCAGGTATTGGAGTGACACAAATCCTCACACCTTTCGTGAACAACATACCCAATTTCCAGAAAAAGTCAATGTTTGGGCAGGTATTTTGGGAAACCACATAGTTGTTCCTGTTTTCCTAAATTCAAATTTAAGCGGTGTAGTGTATCTGGAGATGTTACAAAATGCAATGTTAATTATTGAAATTCTGGAAGATAATACAGATGAGTTCGTCCATCTGGAAATAGCATTTCAACAAGGTGGTGCTCCTGCACATTATTATGGTGCAGTAAGACGTTACCTGGATGAAGAATACGAGGTAGATGGATCGGCCGGCAAGGTCCTATAGAATGGCCACCTCAGTCACCAGATCTCACACCATTAGATTTTTTTCTATGGGGGTACTTGAAATCTAAGGTTTATACTACGGCACCAGATAGCATTGGCGTTTTGAAAGAGAGAATTATTGAAGAAAACAATGCAATTTCAGCTGACACATTCGAACGAGTACGACAAGAGTTTACTAATAGGATGTATTACTGTCAGGAAGTAGACGGAGCACATTTCGAACACTTGCTATAAGAATCCATTGTTGATATTTGATTAATTAAATTTAAAAAAATAATCTCAATAATTTTGGTATTTATTTAATTTATCCGTAAAATTAGTTTAAACCCAAACAAAATTAATATGGCCATGTAGCCAATGTCAATGCTATTCAAAAGAGAGATCACTTGCCATAAGGTCCTATTTAAGATTTATTGGCCAGAGTGGCACTGTGACGTCATCTATTACTATTACGTCACCTGTTACCATTCGTAGAGAAGATTACAACACTTTATTTTCACCCTCCAAATTTTATTAATGTAAGTGTAGCCGTTCAAAAGATACGAGGGGGGGAGGGGACTTTTGAATACCACTGTATAGGTACGCTGTTGAGGCCCGGTTTATCAATAGCAATTTATCCGTCAGTTAATGCTTAACTACCAGATATTTTGGAAAGGTCGGTTTATCAACAACAGGATAACTTTATCCGACAGTTAAAATGTCAAATATTTATCTGTCAGTTTCAACTGGCGGATAGAACGATATCTGGAGGTTAAGGTCTCACTTTATTCGGTAGAGTTGCTTCGTATTGATTTCGTTGTGGCGTTGTATCAAATTTACTTGGGTTTTGAGCAAAAAAAAATGGAAAGTACAAGTACTACTAATAAGATAGGATGCAATTTCACAGCAGAGGAGAGAAATTTGCTTCCAAAAATTGCAAATAAACATAAAAATGTTATAGGAAAAAAGAAACGGATGGGACAACCTGGAAATCAGTTCTAATATTGACAGAACAGTCTCTTTGGCCATCCTAAATCTTGCATGAAAATCCTGGTCATCCCACTTTTCGAAGTTGTCCACCCTTTCCCTAACTGTATAAAGCCCTCTTTCGTACTCAACAACTTGCACAATATCCTTGTCCTCGTCGCTATCCAGAAAATTCATATTTATCAACAACCAAAAACTCATCAAGAAAGAAAAATAAAAACACATAAACCTTTGGATGAACATTCACCAATAACCTAAGAAAAATATCGATTTATACGACATGACCTTGTCCTTGTAACAACCAATGAGATTTCTTACATTCATTTGTCAGCATTGCCAACTTTCATTATCTGTCAGTTAACAAACTAGAGAATGAAAACGAGTTGATAAACCGCTTCCAAACAAACTGGAACTTTATCTGCTAGTTACTTTTATCCGACGGATACTTAACTGATGGATAATATTGGATATTGATAAACCGGGCCTAAGTAAGGAATGGCATGTAGTATTAGTTTGTTATCAGACGAGTTAGAATAAATGTGTGAATTTATATTGGAAAAGAAGTGTAATAGTTATTTACGTACCTAATTAGTGGGATATGGACATTATTATCGCACGCATGTGAAGTTTGCAAGACGAGGCCGTAGGCCGAGTCGTGTAATCACATAAGTGCGTTAATAATTCCTATCACACGATTTTATTCTTCGGTTAAGGATGTAATATTCCATTTCGAAAAAATTTGATGTTGAGTTGATTTTTCGACTTTACTTCCTCGAAGATCTTGCATTAGTGAGGAGTCAGTGTTACGTACAAAATTTTATCTACAACTGTTTATTAGTATTATTAACAGTACCTATAATATAAAATTTGAAAAAAAATTCAATCCAACGTATTTTTAATAATATTGACTGCAAACATAAGGTAGGTACTGTGTATCATATTTTGTGACCATAGCAACAAAGACAAACAAGGCTGTGGAAAAAAAATAAATTAGTTATGTCATCAAATTTTCAAAGTTGAATGAACAAAAATCTATAAAAATGAGTTCAAGCGAAGAAAATCTCCTTTCGGAAATTGAAAATGCAGCTTCCAGTGTTATTTTAAATATATAATTCTGGTATTAATATGTTTCTAGATTCTCATTACCGCACTAGTGCGGTAATGTAATCAAAGACGCACTAGTGCGGTAATATACGTCATTATGACACTAAAAATAGTGTCAAATCGTACCCGTTACGTGACAGGTGTAGATAAAAGAATATACAAAGCAGAACCAAGTGTTTTAAACAAGTCCCCGAAAATGATTTAAAACGGAGAAAATTATGGATTGGGCACGTTAGACGTGAACCCAAAGAATTTTCAATGGTTTCCACATTATATGTACATACAGTATAAGCCAAAATTAAGTTTGCAAAATATATCTACTAACAATGCTAATGGGCACGATTTATCATGACAATATTCAACACGTAATATATGTATTATATAATATATGGTTACAGTGAAATAGTTCAAAATCAAATTGACTTTACAGTAAGGTAACGGTCAAATATCTCAGCGAATTTAAGAATATTTTTTGCAAATAATGTTGCCAGCTTTTTAAAAATTTTCCGGTAAAGTAAACCAGTTTTTTTATCAAAATGCTAGTCAAATCGAAGCGTTTTCAATTCCAAAATGTATTTCAGCGGAATAAAACAAAACGTATGTTGATTAAAAATTTCCACTTTGGAAAGACTATCAGACTGGCCTTTTAAATATCCCTCGTTGATCATATTTTAAGCACTGAGAAAAAGTATTTATTTTTTTTTATGAGATTATATGTAAATAAGGATATTAATAGTAATATTATTTATATAATTATAATAACAGTAATAATCCTATCCTAACCGACAATCCGTTTGCAAGTGATTGAGCTGTGAATATATATATATCTATTCCCTCAACAACTATTTCGTCTGCTGTTCCGTGACGTCACGCCAATCAAATCGCGTTATTGGGCACACGTTTTAGACGTTACGAATTAATATTTTCATAAAAAAATTTCACATTGGATATGGTATGATAAAAGGGATTTAAAATGAAATAAAATTAAACTGACTCCTCACTAATGCAAGATCTTCGAGGAAGTAAAGTCGAAAAATCAACTCAACATCAAATTTTTTCGAAATGGAATATTACATCCTTAACCGAAGAATAAAATCGTGGACAAAATTGTAAGGAATCTTATACCGTATAACCTATTTTTCTTTCGCTCATTTTATGAACATTAACAATTTTGAGATGCGGTTTCAACAATCGGAGTTTCAGTCAAAGCAGGGGTTCCCAAACTTTTTCAGGTTGCGGCGTACTTACAGGTTTAGTATTTTGTCAGGGCGCCCCTACTCGCAATATGCATATATACTTGTGTCCAACAAAGTGTTGTAAATGTACCTATAAAATATGTGCTTTGCATGCAACTTGCCTACTGTATAGTAGCAAACTGCAAGCGTTGTACAACACTTTATCTTATTTTTTTTATTATATTTAACACCATTGTAAATATATTGGCACTAGTTACAAGACACATGAATGAAAACAACTCCAATACTGTCAAAGAGCCCTCGCGAAAATTCTCGTCGAGCAGCGCGTAGGTCGAATACGGGCTTCTGGAAATTCTAGAAGCTTGCTCTGCTCTCTCGGGCTCGATGAATAGCGGATGCGGCGCCGGTGTTGCCAAACATAACTCAAATTATACCTTATCAGGAGCGCCTGGCGGCGCCCCTGGTTTCTTCTTGTGGTGCACACTTTGGGAATCAATGAGTCAGAGTAAGAGTTGTAGTTTAATATTAATATTATGAGCAAAATAATCATGTTATATTTACATATTTTTAATGCTTAAGCCGATTCTCTAAGATTTATTATTGAAAAGTCAATTTCCAATTTCGTTTAGAATGATAAAATGATAGGCCTTCAAAACCCACACATTAAAAAAATCTTAATAAGATCATTATGTAGGAGCCGAGAAAACGAAAGTCAAAGTTCGCTACTATGTATAAGGAATTTTAGGATCGGGATTGATTCGATGTATATAGTTCTTTTCGAAATACAAGAAACTTTCTTGACTTGAATTAGTCTTGAAATGCAATAAAACCATAAAATTTTTCGGATTTACCGTGCAGAGCCGCACTATTATACCTGATGAAAAAGATGAAAAATAAAGTATTCATAATAACCCAAAAAAAGAGTTTTCAGGTAATAATTTATTATTCGCCAACAAAATAATTACGACACTGTCCCGGCTAATATTTTTATGGCTGTCATTATCCCATCTCAGGTCAGGTCAATCTCTTAGATTTTGAAAAGAACTAGACCACTGCATGTGTAGAAAAAAAGCAATTATTCCAGGGCCCGCAACGAAACTATATTGCGACATCAATCACGAACTTCAAATAGATCACATATCCTCATCCGTATACGTAACGTAACGGAGATACGTGATTAATCAAAAAGAAGTATAAAGCAAAGGCTTTCGTAACGTAATCATACAGGTGTCTTAATTTTTAACCTAAAAATAGTGAGACACTATTACCTTGATCATAAAAAATAAGGTTACCATTTTTGAGCACACATCACTTTTGTCAAATGGTCGTTGAAAAACACGAACACGGAACACAATAAAGCAATACGTACGTTTGGTACGTGTGACGGATTGATACGTTTTACGTAACGTAGCAAAACCCACGTATCGCTTCTGCACATGCGCATTGCGATACGGATACGTGGTGTTCTTTATGTCCCTAATGTGTAAGTGTCTACCGAACTTTGACTTTCGTTTTCTCGTCTTGGTCTATTCTTTTATAATTCGAAATAGGAGTTGAAATTAATCTTTTTTCTCTTATTTTTTGAGAATCAAACCACAATGTTTTTTTATTTTTTACTACTAGTTAATCTTGACATTGGTAGCTGGAACGCTATCGAAACGTCGAAATAAAAAAACAATATTGTGGTTTGATTCCCAAAAAATAAGAGAAAAAAGAATAAGTAATGCCACAAGGAACTTACAGAAGATGTTGAAATTAATTTTTCAACAATCTAGAAAAAATCGTTTTTTTTTTAGTTTAAGCCCTCGTGATACAATATACTATTATTAGAGACATAATATTCCATCTAGGAATAATTTGATGTTCATGTCAGTTAAATGACTTTTGTTATATCTTTTGAATATTGTTTTAGCGTGTGGATGTTCGGTAACTGTTACAAATAACAGTCCCGCCGTTCAGAATTATTGTACTACAAGACTTAATTGGAATCCGCATAAACATAACGTTCAAATCCCACGTAGAAAATTAGCGTATTTGGATATATTAGACGATCTAACCAATAGGTGAACATTTAAACAATGAAAGCTCGCTTTATAAACGATATTTATTTATTTATTATTTTCAGGGATTTGTTACCGTTACATTCGGAATACCCGAGGAAAGATCATATAAACATGGAGGCCGAACTTACGTCGAAAGACGTACATGATTCATACCTGTATAAAATAATGTACGGTTCGAAAGAAAAAAATACAGACATTTGGAATCACCTTTTACAACCGACAATCGAATGTCGCGATACCAGTTGTGGTTTTTGTAGTCGCACCAAGCACAAATTAGAAAAACCTTTAACGGCTAAATTACAAAAGGAAAAACGAAAGCAGCTGTTGGACAATTTAAATAAAATTTCATCGACCGACAAGACTACCAGTGTTAGCGCAAGGGTAAAACCACAGATGAATAAATACTTTTTGCAATGAGCATACGCAAAGTAGAGAAAACGGATTTTAAAATTGTTTATTCGTATAGTTTGTCTCAAAGTATATCGTCTTAGGTTTTGCCGGTAATCATAAAATTAATGGGCCAATTGCAATAAATCATATAACCAATAGCTGCTGCAGAAGAGATCGCCAGTGGCGGACTACCTGATATTATTTTTAAAAGGATCCAATTTAATCACTCGACTGTTGTTGAGTTTCATTTCAGGTAAAATTCTGTTGTAGGTCGTAACTGGTGATTGATGATTGCCGACAAAAGTGAAGATGATATACTTTGACACAAAGTATACATCGAGTTAGTATATGAAGGAAAAGACATCACTTGACCAAAAGCCGAATCGGGTCCTTCATGCTGGTGCTTTTTTTTGTGCAATATTGTGGTTATCGTGCATGTAGTATTTTTGATTTCGCCGTATATTTTTGCTTATTTTGATGATTTTTTTTTCAATTTGTTTGTGTTGTGTATGGAAGAACTGTTTCTTCAAGCGCAGTAAGGAGTTGTTGTAGTAGATTTGGCGCGAATATAATTTCATAGGTGAGAGAGTATAAACAACATTCACTGTGAATGTTTTGTTGTAGTTTTAAAGCTTCAAGTAGATGAACTCTATTCATAAGTACAGAGAAAATACATATTAAATTGCCAGTCTAGGCCGCGTTCCAAAAACAATTCCAAAAAAGGTTATAAAAGTGGGTAGCCTACAAATACATGGAGTGGTGGATACATTCACCAGGAAAACGAACTTAAATAACTCGCTTAAATTCAATGAATATCATGGCAAAGTACTTAATACTTTGCGAAAGATTCAGTCTCAAAGCCGGTGGGCTTCATTAAAAGAGTCGGATTGAGAGAATAAATTTAGATAAATAGGACCACAATAGATATGGAATTGTTGCAGGTGAAAAGGCCACTAGCCACCTCATCTAATCTAATGTATACAGAGTGAGTTTTGTAGATTTTGGTGTGTAAGGGTCTTGTATTGGGTCGATATTATAATGGTATTTACATTGTTGTCAGATCTTTCCTTCTACAGAAATAATAATCAACTTTGTTATTTCATATGGATCACCCTATATATTTTTTGCCTTTTAAAATACCTAACAAATATTGAATATTTTTCATGGAATGTTCCCTTTATATAAATGGCATAATTTTCGAGTTCTACATTTACACTATTTTTGCCGAAGTTAAAATAATACATTCAGATGACTGCTATGATTGAATAAACTCGTTCAATTGGAATATTCTTTAATAATGTATATCCTAATACAAATATCATAGCAAGGTCTACTGTCAATACATTAGTACAAAGTTTAACGAAACTGGGACAGATTTATTAAAATCATGGCGCAGAAAACCTACAGAAACTAAAGAAAAATTTAATTTTTGTTTCATATTAGAGGTATGTCTACATTTTAGAAGTAGAAAAATTAGGAATTTTGGATCACATATAGTAAGGGCGATTACAGCAGATTCTTAAAATGTTGTCCTTCCACTTAAATGCAAGCCGTGCGATTTTTAAAACTTTGCAATACATTTTGCAGCATCCCTGACTGCTCAATTCTTCTTATCTCTGTGGTAATCCTATTTTTCAATTCCTGAATAATGCCAGGTTTTGTTTTTGATATTTTTTTAAGTGATCCCACAGAAAATGGTCTGGGAAACACATTATAGATGTATTGCATCACTACACGCCCATAGTGAGGTGGAGCACCATCTTATTGCAACCAAATATTGTGGTTTGGTATATTTTTATTGTCCGAAAGTTTCGAATAATGAAATTTCTATATTAAAATAAAATTGAAAATACCAAAGGTCGATTCAAACACATCAGTCCCGTGCCGTTACAGTTCCGGCGCCGATCCGAACCGTCCGTCATAAAAAATATTCTTTAATTAAAATGTGACAACGGCATCTACACTCGTCCGGCGCCGATCAGATCAGTCTCCGATCCGATGGAGTCAGTATTCTCCGCGACGATATTTTTCATTTTTGGCGGGACTACGCCGGAAGGTACAAGTAGAAGACGGAAAATTTTAAAAGAACGATTAACAATTGATTGAATGTGTTGGAAAATATGACGTTTTGTTTGATTTGTCCCAAGGCGTTGCCTTGGTGAAATGGCTTTCCTCCAGCGTGTGTCCTATTTTTTCAAACTTCTTGAAATTTTAGAAAAAAACAAGTTAAAGCAGTTTTGCGACATTCTAAAATATTGATAAAACTTGACATCATCTTCCAGCAGTTCTGTATATAATGTTGCGTATTCTCCTTCGGTGTCCCTTTTTCTCCAGGCATCATGAACCCATTTCCGAGTTTTTCTTTGGTTTACTTGCTCTTCTTCTTCTTCTTCTTCGTCGAGAATTATGGCAATCATTGCTAATTTATCATCTGAGAAGCTTGCCATCTTGTCAACACCTAGGTCACCAACTATAAACTGATTCGTTTCGGCCGTGTATGAACAAACATGACTGATCAGTCAAAAAAGTTTGGTGACGGAACTGTCTCGAATCGGCGCCGGAACTGTGCCGAGACTGATGTGTTTGAATCGACCTTAACTTGGATTTGTAAATAACTGAGATAACTAAGGTATAATACTATTTTCCAATCAATCTGAATACGCCGGACTATTCAAGTTTTCCTTAATGTAAAAGGGACCAATTATATTGTCCCCTATTATTCCAGGCCATATATTTGTTTTTTATTTTGGATATTCGGTGTGGGATTCACGCATTTCCATTAATAAACAAGTGGTCCCATCACAACACATATTACTAAAAAATTTGGGCCGTTTTGATCGTAACATTTTTCCATCATTATATCTTTCTTCACGTCTATCGAAATCATCATCTAACAACTATCGAACTAATCTTATTTTGTTTATATGGAATTTATTTTCACGCAAAATTTTCATTACGGATGTTTGCGAAACATCAGGATCATTGGATATTTGTCTAGAACCCAAGTGTGGATCGTCTTTTAATAAACATATAAAAAGATGTTTTCAGTTAATGCAGCTTTGCTTCGCTCTGATTTGTAAATAATATATTATGCAACAAATAGGGAAAGTTCACCTTTTTTCACGAGTGCCGCAAACACACGAAGATAACTTATCTCTTGCTCCCAACGAGGTAAAAGAAAAAGGAGGAAAGTTAAGCGTGGTAGTGATTTAACTAACTTTCGACGGAAGTTGCTATATTGAGAAGCCACATTAGTGACATTAGTCATCAATTCTTGTGTCAACATAGATAACCTCAATACTGAAATGTGTCAAATTTAAAAGCCACGTTAAAAAAATAGTGATTTTCAGTATTAGATTGAATTTAAGTTGATATTGAGTTGTACAATAGTGTTATAAATTTTTGAATGTACCAAAATCTGGTATCAATTCTCTAACAACAAAAAGTACCTGAGCTTGCATATTTAATAATATATAATATAGGTTAATAGTTGTTTGTTGTTTGATAATTTTTCATTGTGTCTATTGTTTATTGTTTTACCACAGGGGTATTGTCAACAACTGTCAACTGTCGTGGATATACCCTATTGAAATACTTTTTCATCATAAAATTATCTTTCGCGACTGGCCAATTATATCTGTTTCATCTCTATAATTTATTTTTGATAAAATTCTATTTTAGAAAAAACGGATTTTAAAAACTTTGGCCCCTTATATGTTCGATCCACAATACGAACGGAAGGGGAATTATCAAAGTTTGGTCGTGATGCCAGTTCGAGTATTTTACGATAAAGATCGAAATAATTCCACCCCTGGCGCGCCTATAAATTCAAATAATCAAAAAATATCGACGCTGCCACTGCCTCTAGTACCGATAAAAGAAACTAAAGTGAACCGAGCTAGATGGATGAATCCTGTTAATCTCAAAAAAACAGGTAAGGAAAAAACACTCGCCTAGTCAAGTAATAGTAGTTTACCTAACTATTGCGCAAAGTGATACTTTTCCTCACGCGATTGCACTTTACGCACGTGTTAGGTACACTATTTTTTATACTAGCATGCGGAAAAAAACCCTAAAGTTAACATAATGGAGCATTTATTATTAAATACATATCAACAAATTAATTATTAATATTTGACATTCATTTGATGAGGCTTATACCAAAGCCATTAAAAAATTATTGAAACATACGTTTCTTTTTATCAACAATTATAGCAGAATTCTATCTGCAAATTTCAAATTTATATCATAAAATGTAAAAATGTACTTTAATCAAAACATGTGGCATGTCTATGTATCCATAATGTTAAACAAATTCTAATGGATTCTAATAGATATCTTAATTTTTCAGTAATTTGGTGAACTACAACCATACAAATACATATGTATTTCAAATATTCAAATGTCAGTATACTCCCCAAAAACTCAACAGATTTACTTTTCCGCACTAAAGTACGCTAGTAGAAAAAAATGTTCTTCCACATTTGAAATGATCAATTTACTACACTAACACACTTTGAACTAGATTTTAAGGGAGTCCATCAAAAAATTGGAAAAACCTGAGAGATAGCTTTGTTATTACCAAATATAAAGTCAGTTTGATAAGAACCTGTCCTTTCAATTTGTCAATTTTTGTAATCTTACAACGCACTAATAATTAAATATTTTTATAATTGAAAAAGTAACCGGATACCAGGGACGGATTTAAACTTATCGCCGCCCCTGGGCGAAGAAAATGCCGCCCCATCTAATCACTGAAATTCATAATTTTGATATCTTTCCAAATTTTGCCGCCCTAAAAAATCTGCACTAGCCACGACTACCCCTAGTGTAAATTCACCACTGCCGGATACACTTGTTTTTATTCCACCAAAAATTAAAATTTTTAAAGAAATTATTGGAAATGTTAACTGCAAAGTTAGCTTTTTAGTAGCTCCTTTAGTCCTATTTCCCGACGGAATTTCAGGATATCTACAGGCTTTAACTTAGGTAAATGTCCCCCTTCAATCCAAAAATCTCCTAGTTTCTGTGCCCTATGATTCTGAGGGCGAGTTGTACCAACAAGGTTTAAAACATAACTAATGGTTTAAGCAAAATGGGTGTTGTACCAGACTGGATCAGTGGGTAACCAGAGTTTTGCCAACGGGTTTGTTAACCGCCTAAAATTGAGTGGTTAAAATAATAACCCTAGTTTTCTAACCTAAAAACTTTGTTCAACTGTCAGTGGATTCTGTAAATTTTTTATTTTTACCAAATAGGTATAATGGAATATCCCGATATACTGAATTTTAGTGATGACGAAGATTTTAATGAACTTGTAATTTTACAAGTATATCCGAGACGCCCATAAAACTTTCGGCGACGAACTAACCATTTTACAGAAAGGAGTGACCAGGAATTTTTGGATAGATTTAGATATCGTCAACTTGAAGAGCACAGGCCATTGCGACTTGTTTCCCTAAAAGTTCCTTCAGTTCCACATCAATATCATTGGCAGGAGATGGAACATATTCTCCGCCACCTGTGCCGAGTCTCTGCAGTTTCTCTTCCGCGAAAGCTTTTTTGGTTTTTTTTATTCATGTTTGTGAATTTGTTTTTTAGGATGCCGAAGCCCCTGTAGCGATCGCTAGATGTATTAAGATTAAGAGCGACTTTTTTCCACGCCTCCATTTTCTCGTCATTACTAACTGCGTCAGTCCTTTTATTTTCAATAACGCTCTACTATTGCTTGACGCAATCCAAGAGGAGGCATTTTTCTTTGGCCGTGAAGTTTTCTGACCTTTTTTTTGTTTTTATTCATTTTTAGTCAAATGAAATAATATGCAAAAATAAAAAACCCTTCAGGAACTGAGAATGTAAACTGAGACTGGGGGTTAGAATCGCATTAAAAATTCTTCTTTTATATTTTTCATTGGCAAAACGTAAGTAATTTACTCCACAGTAGTTCATTCGTCTAGCATTCACTGATACCAACCTTTCAAAATGATTGATCAAAAAAACTGCACGAAAACACCACTGGTACAACACGTACCGGTTTAAACTTTTGTTAAATTTAACCCTATGGTTAGATAAACCAGGTTTAGCCGACTGTTAGTACAACTCGCCCTGAATTGCTGTGCAATTCGCAAGTATGTGTATAAAGTTTTCTCTTTCCATGCCACGGAATCTGCATTCTTCAACCTACACTATTTTGAGCTCTTTCGAGTGCCCATTAAGGCGACAATGTCCCGTTATCACCCCTGTTAATACTCTGTGCAGTTTTACTTTGACTTCTGCTTCATTTGAAGAGTCTTTGATTGTCCAATCCCTACTAGATCTTTCCATTTTTCTTATTTCGGCTTTGCCTACTTCGTCCAATATTACATTGGAGCTGAGCCGCCAATGGGTTTCGGTCATCCTGTTTGCAAGTTCATCTACTAACAATCCACCATATCGTTAAATACTTTACTGTAAAATTCTAGGAATTCACTCCATTTTCAAATTAAAAATGTGAGGGGTGATTCCCGGATGCTGCTATTAATTTTTTTCATACACTAGTGTTGGAAAGGGAGACTTCTATGATAAATGATAATTGTGCCCAAAAACAATGCCTCATGGGTGTACTAGACTCAACACGAGCTGGCTCTGCCATTCACTAATTCTTCGTTATGTGTTCAATGATAAAAGTTTTATTAACAAACTTTTGACAAAAATAAACAAATAAATAAATTAAATTAAAATAATTCAAAAAGTTTTTTTAAAAATGCGCGAATATTAGATGTGTACAATTTTTTTCTCAAAAAATGTTTCAATTTTGAAATATTTCAGTAAAGAAGATCGATTCCCCAAAACCGATAGTCGATCAAGCTACTACAAAATCATTTGTTGTTAATAAAAATGGTGCACACTTTTCAAAGTCCGACAAAGTAGATTCAGCAAAACTTCTAACTACGTCATACGAAAACAAACGTAAGTGTCTCTTCGATTCTATATTCGAACGCTACCTCACAACACTGTTTTCATCTAAAACCAATGGTCGCGTTCATCCCAACAAAGTTGATAAGGTAGCGATTTTTAGAGTGATCCATCAGTTCGTAATTCTGCTGAACGTGCTAATAAAACCATCGACATAATATGTCAAATGTCAATGAATACAACAACAACAACTCAATTTTATTTGATATATACGACAATTATGAAATAGGTATTACTTCTAACCATTAAAAAATGGGATTTAATTACAATAAATTGAACTCCCCACTTTGGAGCATACCATGAAGAGTTGAATTTCCTGACAAACTATACAATTTATTAAGGAAATAATTTTCACAAAAATACAAACTAAAATATCTCCAAACAAAGATATTTATAATATTTTTCCAACATATGTCATAAATGACAGTTAATGCATCATCAATCGGTAGCGTGCAGCGTATTTTAATTCTGATTGAAAAAATGGCGACTGACACCACATCGCTCAATCTGATCAGTTAACAAAACACGCGTTCAGCAGGAAATTGATGATCGCTTCGGTAGCGCTACGTTGTGATGAACGCGACCATTTTTATTATTAAAACCGCCGAACAGTCCCGATTCAATTCCGTTGGATTAGATGATATTTCCCATATTATTGGTCGCGTTCATCCCAACGTAGCGCTATCGGAGCGATAATCAATTTCCTAATGAACGCAACTGGTTCATCTGATTGCTGTTATAGCAGTTACCATTTTTCCCATCAAAATTGAAATACCTACGCTACCGATCAACGATGCATATCATGTTAATAAACATATTATAAAATGACAACATATTTTTGTTTAAAGATGTTTTAGACATTTGTATCTTTAAAATGAATGAGCGCCACTAGGAACTGTTGAACTAGATCGACATCGAAGATTAATAAATAATACTTATTGAAGTTATGTATCAAATAAAATGAGGTTATGTTATATACCAAGATTAGCACGTTCAGAAGAATTAAGAAACAACGGATTACTCACGTATATTAAGCTGCGGGGCCATTTTGAGCTACTGATGCGTGCCTGGTGGCATACATTGTTGCTAATTTGTTGCTATAAGGTGGCTTTAACGTAAAATTACAAAAACAACTCGTTAAACTCACGCTTACGAGGACTACTTGCAGTATTAAGTTATAGTATCCATTTTTTGCTTCAAGATGACCTAGCATGAAATGAAACATCTCGAAACAGCCACTGTCCATCAAAACACCAGCCCTGATACTGAGGCAGCCACTTATTTTATCTCGAGATTAAAATTAGTTTCATAAACGAACTTTACGGCATATTTTGTTGCTAATTTGTTGCTTAAATGTGGCTTCATCTAGAAATTTAGAAAAACAACTTCCGCTGCTTAAACTTACCTACGCGAGATTGTACTTGAATTTTACACTGTTTTATTTTAAATCAAAATATTATTTAAAAGCTTGCTGGAACTTCATATTATTTTTATACGTCACATAAATAAAAGCTGCAAATATGGAGAACATGAATGGTAGAAAAAAGTGAGATCATTCTCCATGTAGAGGTGGTTTTTGGAATTTTTCAATAAAGCCACCTTAGAGCAACAAAATATGCCACTACACACGTATCGATATCTCCTTCCGTTACCGAATTATTGCACTTAGCCACAAATTATGGGATGGGTCCGGAACGTGCCCTTCAAAATGGCCCCCGCAGCTTAAAATACGTGGTTCACTGTAAAAATCGATACCAGATCAACATTTTAACAAATTTTAACGCAGTTGACTAGAATTTCCGATTTTTCGTTATAAAATCCATATTTTTCAAGGGTTTAAAGAATTTTGTGAAGACTCTAAGGACATTCCAGATATTTCTAGAAAAGGAAATAAAAACATCGTCGTTAAACATCCAATCGCAATGGATGAAAGATCCCGAACCAATCCGGCTATAGCCAGAGCAAATAACCCGCACACCAAAGGCGATTTTCCACAAAAAACGTAAGTTTTAACGGGTATTTTTTTTAATTGTTCATGATTTCGAATTAATTTTATCAGGTTACACAAAAGCGGGAAAACTATCAGTAACCAATTGGAATCGTATTTTAAAAATCAACCAGGTTTATTAGACGGAAATCAACAGATGATGGAAAAATACAAAAACGCTCAACAAAAATATCAAGTTACGAAAGCTCAGGGTCAAGTAGAAAAAATTGGTGAGAAATATGATTAGGTTTTAAAAGTGTACGCAGTAGGCAGACTCGTATAATAAATACAATAGCCTTCTTGGTGGGCGTCATCGTTTGTGAAACCTAACCTTAAATTTGATAAATAAAATTATCAGGATCGTATTCAGCCAAATTCGAAAAGACTATCTTTTTCTGACTGAAAATACTTGAGAACATTCAGAATGCTGATATTTTTCCGTGTATAAGATGTATTCTAGCGTTTTATAAAGCAGGTATAAGTTTAACCACGGAATAGGATACTTGGAAAGTCTAGAATAAGCTATACCGTCGCCGAACAGACATATATGTCGGTTACTCAAAAACCTCAAACCTCAAAAAGTGACACAAACGCAGGTTGTTTACAATAGTTTAACACTTGGATTTGGAGGCATGAACTTTTATTTTTATTTGTAGTGAATATACCTATAAATTGTGTTTGTTAAAATCAAAAAACGAACGCGGTGTAGCTAGCTAGTAGATATTTCTTCTCTGATTTTCTCTTTCTAATCTAAATCTGGCCACAGACTCATCGTCATCTAAGGTGTCGAAGTAATTGATTCTACAATAACGAATTATTAAAAAATTGATAATTTAGAAAGAATTTGAGTAGTTATCTTTCACGTATAGTTTTTGGTTTCGTTCATAGCGGAACCATATCTTCTTCATCGAAATATTCAAATATTGGAAGATCATATAAATCCATTTCAAAATAATAAATAGACTCTTACGACAGCAAAAGTTATCAATAATAAAAAATCAGCTGAAATCCAATAGCAACACTTTTCGTTAAGTTTTAAGGTTAACGAAGAAAAACATCACATATGAGAGGACTGACAGGAGATATCAATTTATATGAACTACTTTCACGTTACTCCAAGAATTGCTATACCGGTGTAAAAAAAGCATCGTAAAACCAACTAGTTTGATACTAGGTATAAACTCTGGTATAACTTTATTCCCAGAATAACTATACTGTTATTTATACCTAGTATGAATCTCTCTTGTAAAACAGGCCCTATTGCAATAGCGGATTAGCATATCACAGCTCGCAGGCATTATACCAATGAGCACGAGGTATAATGTAGATATGCCGTCTTTCGGAGGAGACGTGAAACCGAGGTCCCGAGTCCATGGATGTTGGGCTCGTTAAAGAACGCTACCACTGGTTGGAACACTAGTGAGTTCGCCAAAATTTCCGGTTAGGGGTAGAGTGCTCCCGGCGTCGGTGATTAGCCACAGTCGCAGAAATAGACCGACGTTAAATAACAGAATAAAGAAAAAAATAAGATTAATATTCACTTTTCATAAATAATAATTGACCGTAAACAACAAAGTACAGACCTAACGAGAACTGTCAGTGGGACATTAGAAAATGATATCTTCTGTAAGTTCCTTGTGGCATTACTTATTCTTTTTTCTCTTATTCTTTTGGGAATCAAACCACAATAATGTTTTTTGTTTTTTAATTCGACGTTTCGAAATAAAAAACATTATTTTGGTTTGATTCCCAAAAGAATAAGAGAAAAAAGAATTAGAGAATGACGTAAGACACATTGCCGCTACGAAAGGTACGTCTGATTTTTAATGTTGTAATTTATCCCGATTGATATGTCTCGCTTGCGCGTAATCGTAATCTAACCTCAAACAATGATTAGGGTTAGGTTAGGATTAGAGTTAACGTTTGTAATACATTTAAACGGTTCATTATTGTGATATTTTGATTAGGATTAACCAGAGGCCTACCATTTTTTCCATATCCTCCAACATAATGTGTTAAAAGGACATTAAAACAATCGATGACGCACACCTAGACGGTTATTAAATAAGCTTTAACGAAGGTTATGAGGAAACCTACAAAAAACACGGGATCTTCCAAAACATTTTTTTTTCAGATTCCTTAACAAGCTCGACAACGGCAAGACATAAACATATGTTACATCATCTAAAAGGTCTCAAACACAAAAACGATCAGATTCAAAACAATATTCAAAAGGCAATCAACGTTATAGAATCTAAAATGGTGGACATATTATCGTCTCCGTGCAAGTCTGCCAGTGCCGAAGCTTTCGACGAAATGGAAAAAGAAATCAGCAATGTGTTAGAAATGATGAAATTCGAAAAATTACCGACTGTTTTAGAACAAAGTCCTGTCGCATCGATTCCTGAAAAATCCTTCGATTCTCCAAGATTAAATTCTGATCTGACGGGATTTAAAAAATCTAACAATCTTGCACGGGAAAAAGTTAAAAACGAAAAACTACCAGACGGCAATAGTAAAAAAGCAACTAATCCTCGTAAATTTACTCATGGCAAAATGCCTAATGAAAAAGAAAAGTCGCCAGTAACTGAAAAGTCGCCAGTAACTGAAAAGTTGACAGTTTGTAAATTAGACGATGAAACTCCAAATTTGGAACCTGAAAAGCTGATAAATGGTTGGTTGTTTCTACAAACATTATATCCGCATGTATTTGATAAAAAAACTATTATTCGAACTAAATTGCCCAAACCAAAACCAATTATAATTTGGTTCTCGTTATATTAAAATCAGTAAAAAATTATATTTTCATCGATATTTCTG
Organism: Galerucella calmariensis; assembly: GCA_910591675.1. Taxonomy (NCBI): domain Eukaryota; kingdom Metazoa; phylum Arthropoda; class Insecta; order Coleoptera; family Chrysomelidae; genus Galerucella; species Galerucella calmariensis. Next base: position 48,705 of record CAJUYG010001255.1, read on the forward strand.
AAGGTTGTCCGTAATCAGCTGACAACATGTCGAGGAATGATATCAGTTGGAACGCTCTATTTGAATTGAATTGAACGTAAACGTACCTTTACTGAGACCTAAGAACATAAAACAATTTTATGTTCTATGTTCTAAGACTGAGATCAACTAATCTTGGCATGTCATAATGAAACTTAACCTTATTTTAGGTTGTGCACAAATGACTTTTTTTTTCATCAGATACGTCAATTTTTAGTTTGCATGTCGCGTAAAATTTAAGAAAAAAATGTTTTTTAGAATCAAAGAAAATGCCAAATGACGTTTTAGAAACGGAATTCAACGTTATTTCGACGGATCTTTTTGAAAAGTTGGAAAATATATTGTACATGGACAGTCATAGGGATACATCTACAAGTGATATAGAAGATGTACATACTATGAAATATTCTCCCAAAAATAATAAGATTGATAAAATACAGTAAGTTATTTTGTATAACAAAAAATTGGAGAACGGAAAATTCTTTCTTTGCCACCTTAAACGATTTTATTATTTTATTTTTTTTCAACTCCCTCTATATTATTTTACCACTCTTCAAGTAATACGATAGTAACTCTTATTATCAAATATTTTGTGGTGTGATTTCCCGTATACACGATCCTCGTCACAGAAATCTTAAAAACTCAAGTCTGGTGAACATGAACACGTTCACACGAATCAAAAATTGGTAAAAATTAACAGTGACCGACGAAATAGGTTGGGATCCGCTTATTCCATGACAAAAAAAGAATAAACGAAGGACGAATCCGTTTTTCTATAAAAAAATGTCTCAAACAATAAAACAATAGGGTATAGTCAACTACAAATAGATTCTTGTTTATGTTCAACATAATAGTTAATTCTAAAGCACCCAGAACAAGTGGAGTAACAATACAACCCAACTTTTCTGCACCCGCATAATTCGCCTCACTCATTAACGGGTGGTTTGTTCACGCACGGGGTTTGAGTACCACCCCTAATGTTTTTTAAAGATAGCTCCTTCATTTTTAGCGATAGAAAGTTTGTTCGAAAACGATTTTGTAGAAGCTATAAGACTATGTGAATTAAATTCCTTGAAATTCCTTTGTTTTCAAATGGGGTGAGTTAAAAGGGCTCGAATAAGGTGATTTTAAACGGCTAGGTATATTTCGACAAATGTTTACTGTGCAGAAAATTACGAACAGGGAAATTTTAATCATTAAAAAAACTACTATGTGGTACATTTTTTTTCGTATCTCCAGTATTTTCGGAGATATTTTGAAAAAAGGGTGAAAATACAAAATTGCGAAAAATCGTTTACTCTTGAAACTCCAATTTTTCTAAAATTAGGCATTTTAAATTGGTCTTGGATGTATTGATAATAAGTATAAAGAGAATCAGAAAAGATCGAAGATCAATTTTAATTAGGGGGTAGTTGGGGGGTTAGGTTAGGGGGTTATTTACTATGATTTTTTCTTATAAAAAAGTAGGTACTGACCTTATTTTGATCATAAGTCACTCAATGTTCATGCTTTAGATTTTTTTGATTTTGAAAAGAATGCATGTTTTCCTTGAAAAGTTTTCCCGTTATTTCAAATTATGCATTCGACGAAAAAAAAAAGCTAGCTCGGTTCGTATTGTTCGTAGAAAAATTATACAACAAACTTTTGTTTTACTTTGCGCTCTACAGTTTTTTCGATAAAATGCATATTTTTCGAGTTATTCGCAAAAAAAAATTTGAAAACATCAATTTTTTAGTCCAAAACTGTTACTTTCAACCGAGACAACTTGAAAAATATTAGTGGCAGCCACCTCGAAGGTTTTAAAGCATGATATAGAAATTATACTTGGGCTATTCCCTACCTTCTGTGAAAGTTTTAAGTAAATCCATGCTGAAAGAAAAAAATTTCGAGTGTAACTGCTGTCGTGTTGAAAAAAAAACAACAACTTTTTATGGTTTCGATTATTTTTTAGCTCCTCCTCGGAAACTACTCTATCGATAGACGACATTTGTACGAAAAATAAAAATCATAACTCCTCCGCACCCATAACGAATAGCAAATCCCAAATATTGTTGAACAAGAATAAATTGAAAAGACAAAGTACGAAAAAGGATCTTTCTGCTATGATGGTAGAGACAGGTTTAGCTGCTGGTGAGTATTGTTCTTACAAACAAAAAATGACATATCTTAAATAATCGTGTACCTTTCGGCAAAAAAATCATTTTCAATAAAGTTAATTAAAAATTAAAAAGATCAAACGGAATATCAAATTCGTGTAGCAAGACAGAACTCAAGGTATTCAAAAATGGATCCCGGGTTGTCAATCGGTACTCGAATCTAATAGAAATATGAAGCCAGCCAAATTTCATTCGGAGGTAAACAATTTACGATTTGGTTTTGACTATTTTAATTGACCGATAAGACAATTAATGATGATTTATTAAAGAAGTGTTCCATAAATTGCCACATCTTTCGGTAGTGGCACGTAACTTGCATGAACATTTCAAAATACTGAACCACAAATATTTGTGATGTTTGAAAGAAATTCGGAATTAAGTAGCAAGAAGGAATCGGATCACCATTACTAAACTTGGAAAGAATGGTAAACAGACGGTTCAAAAGCTATAGAAGGGACTGGGATAGGAGTGTACTGGCCAGGAACCAAACACAGAAAGCTCGGGCAAAACACAAAGCATCTTTAAATCGGCATAAGAAAGTTTGCCCAGTTCAATAGGGATAAAAGATATAGATAGAAAAGGATTATCATGTCGGATACTCGAACAGTTATTGAAGTACTGATTATTGCGTAATTAGTTCTAAACTGGTATGCGAGTGCCTAGGAAAACTTATTGTCACCTTAGTGTGGATTCCAAGACACACTGGAATAGAAGAAAATTAAATAGCAGAGGGGTTGACACTATAGCCTGAATGAACACCTGAAAAAGCTAAAAATAGTGGAGCAAGAAAGATGTATAAAAAAAAGAAACCTCTATCACATACTTGTGGATTGCATAGCAATGAGGTGTTAAACTTATGATGATTTATGCTTTGACGTAAATAACCTAAAAGAGAAGTTAGCTACAAAAGGATGGACATAGGACTACAATTCTGTCGTCTTCTTGTTTAAAATCGTGATAAAGTATAGTAGTTTATTCTTGTTATATTGCTTTTATAGTGAATGACGTTCTATAAAGGTCAATTTAGATTAGACAATTTTTCGTGCAATATTTAGTCCAAGTTTTGGAACAATATTTGGAATAGATTTTCTGTGTGAAATATTCCAATTTATTGAACAATATTTAGTTCAAGATTCTGTGCAGTGATTTGATTTGATGATAAAATGAATATAACCTTTTCAAAAATTTTCGTTAGTTATGGAACCAAAAAATTTGAAATAGGTATTAATAATTGCTGGATATATATGAAATATCTTAAAATTACGTTCTTTTATTTTGAATGAATGATTTTATTTTATTTTTTATTCTGTTATACTTGGAGAATATTGAAATTTTCGTTAATCCCAAACCCTTGCTGTAAACTCTTTATGTTTGAGAAGCAATAAATGGTTTATTATTATTATTAATTTACACGGCTGCTAATGTCACTGAAGCAAATATTAACTTTAAAACAGAGGAGGAGTGTTTTAAATTGTACAAACAAGCATGTTTTGATATTTCCTCAATTAACATTTCAATCTCTCTTTATTCCAAGAAATATTTTTCAACCACTTTAATACTTGCAATTTACAAATTTTTACAAATATATTGTGGAGTCAATCAGAAACAGTTAGTTTCATTTAAAACCATATGATGAGTAGATTCCACGAAGTGAGGGTTTATACAGTTAACTCAATTTTCATAGAACATTTTCATCGTGAAACAATAACACAAAAAATAAATCAAATTGTTAAGAAAATAGAACCTGTTCTATTACAATTTGACAGAGTATACAATTTTCAATTTTAGACTTAACTATTTGAATTGTTCCAAAACTTGAACTTAATATTGCACAAGAAATTGTCTAATCTAAAATGACCTCAAGGCCTTACATACAATTGATCTTCACAGCAACAGTAACTAGTTATAGTACTTATAGTCTGTTTATATTTTTTCTTCTAGTAGTCTCTAACCATAATTTTCGCACAGTTACAAACGGAAGGAAGTTTTAATTTCAAGTTTGCTCATATAAGCAATTAAATACATTTCTTATCAATTAATAATATTTTTTTATTTTATAAAAGGTGAAATGGTTACAAAAGGCAACAGTTGTACTAGTCATCAACAGAAAATTAGCGAATTAAATGAAGATGAAGAAAAAATTAAGAAAATTGGAGACAGTATCAGTAATTTTCAAGTAGAACCATTATCTGTATATATGCATATATCTCCAGGTGTGTATATAATCTACATATAAAACATGTTTTATTAAAAACACAGACAGCCTTATTAATAATAAAATTTAGATTATTCTAACATGACTTAAAACTAAATTATTAAAAAGCATATTAATAAATACATTAATAGTATATTCTTCAACGAGTGCAGAATGATGGCTGTTATTCACGAGGATGCAGTTTCCAAAACGAGGGAGCGCAGCGAGTGAGTTTTGGAATCATCCAAGTGAATAATAGCCATTCTACACAAGTAAAAGACTATACTTTCTCCACGACTAAAAAGAAAAAACTTCCAGTGAGGATCGAACCTCGATCGTCCGCACCATAGTCAACCACCACTAGGCTATAGAGCATATTTATAAAAATGTAAAGAGTAAATATATATATATACGTAACTCATATTTTTAATCGGAGCCCTTATATTTATAAATGAAATTAATTCCGGGAGGCGTACATATTCACATCGCTACTGTTGTCCATTTTTTCTCCACGACTAAATAATAACGTACAAATTATTTTTTTTAATATTTAGCTGCATAATTCTTCACGCCAGTGAATAATAAAAAGAATTCACTCTCGTTAGCCAATCACATTCTTCTTCTTCTGAGTTACAATGGCCTCCTATCCTATAGGACATCCAGCCAACGTTGTGGTATTGTATTTTTGTGTTTATTATTATTATCAGAATTCACGCTCAAATGAAATAAAATGAATAAATCAAATCGCCTCTTAAGTTAACCTAACCTTTTTTGGTCAAATGTCAGTTTGATTAATTGTCCGCGAAGCGGGAGGATTATTCTGTCAAACTGACACGGAGAAATTTTACAAAGAGAAATATGAGTGAATAATATAATGTTATGTTTTTCTTATTTATTTGAACTGTTTTTAGCGTGGGATGAAATTATACGCTCACAATGGCTAATTACTATTGATTTATTGAAGAAACACTTACACACCATAATAAACATAATTTATATACACACTACTCAATGTCTACTAACTTATCTACACTCGGTATAATAATTGCCCTAATTTATCTTCAACACTATTTATATTCACTATCTGTTCACTCACTGTATACTGAAACTGTTTACCGGTTCACTGTATACTGAGCAACTCCTCGACTTATTCGAAAACCCGCGTATATATAGCCTCCGCATCTCTAGAATCTTCTTGAATATACCACCTCTGCGTATACTCTACAATTCTAGAACACTGAGTTCGTAACAATAATGATAATATAGCCGTTTACGTATTTTACATTGTTATCATGTTTATCTTATAAAAACATATTGTTTGTTAGATGTTTCTAAGTATTCAATTATTAATATGATTTGCTTAGCAAGCTATAAGTACGCTCTTAGTAACCATTAGTTAGTATGCTGGTATCGTATTTATTATTAATAAGGCTGAGAGTGTTTCAGTATAAATCAAATTATTATTTCTATTTTTAGAGATTCCCTTCAAATCGTTAAACCAGTTTAAAGGTGAAGATGTGATTGAAAAACCCACGGCGCTGAATCTCGATCATTTTCAATCAAAATCAGCACCGCTTACGTCTACCAAATTCGATTGTCAAAAGATATCCACAAACAGTCGAGAAGCCGATACGATCATGGCAAAAAGTTTTACAGAAACATTTCAAAAGACCGAAGACGATCTTAAATCGAATTTAAATGCACCGTTGCCGTTGAAACGTCTTGACACTTTATGCGAATTGAGACGCGGTGGTGAAAAATATGCTGGTGAAAAATCGAAAACGCGTATTTTTAGAGAATTGGATCTCTCCGATGCTGGGAAAAATATTACAAAAACTGTTGATTCGCCCGATGATAAAAATGATGAAATCGACAATAATGCCGATGATTTAGAAGAACAAGTGAATAAAATTATAAGTCGGGTGGAAGATATATACAGTCAATTGGATGAAATTCAAATATCGGTAAATATTTTCAATTTACTTATTAAAAAAAGAACTGTGTCTGTCAGCTCAGACGCATTACTGGATTTTACGTTAAAGGCAAAAATAATTTTTATTAGTGCCAAGGTTTTTGCCGCAATTAAAAAATGAATTGAGTTTTCCTATAAAAAATTATTCCTATTAAATATTATTTTGGGATATTTTTTAAAAAATTTAATAAGAAAATGGGTATTAATTTTCTTCTTCTTTTGATTTCCGGTCGATCGAAAATTTACAATTCATTATCATCATTGTCGTCATTAAGGATATTTGTCTCTAGATCCTCAAGTATTTCGGGAACAAAAATACTGTTTTTATCAGGATCACATTGCAACCCCGATTTTCTAAATCCACAATCATTCTTGCGGTTGCAAAATATTATATTTAGAAATTCCTTTGGAGCTGGCGGTATTATTGTCGTTGTCGGTTCCAGGAGTTTAGTTCGCAATATCCAACCCCAACCTTGGGGATTGGGCGGATGTAATTGGATGTAATTTGGGCGCTAAAAGATTAATGCACTTTTTACAACATGTAAACTGGGCGCCAAGAGCGAAGGGTCATTTTAATCCTATGTGTATTTTGGGCGCTAACCGACTGAAGTACCCAAACCCGGTTGATCAAAGTGTAACTATGTATAAAAATATCAGAA
>CAJUYG010001255.1:55713-82064 GCA_910591675.1 Galerucella calmariensis
TTGATCAAAGTGTAACTATGTATAAAAATATCAGAAAATAAGAAATAAAAAACTTAAAAAAAAACAAGAAAACCCAGGCCCAAACCCGGTTGATCAAAATTTAACTATGTATAAAAATATCAGAAAATAAGAAATAGAAAACTAAATAAAAAAGAAAACCCAGGCCCAAACCCGGTTGATCAAAGTGTAACTATGTATAAAAATAGCAGAAAATAAGAAATAGAAAACTAAAAAAAAAAAAGAAAACCCAGGCCCAAACCCGGTTGATCAAAGTGTAACTGTGTATAAAAATATCAGAAAATAAGAAATAAAAAACTATTGGTTTTTCCAAATACTGGTGGTTAAATTATCAAGATAAGAGTTATTTTATGACTCGACCTACCTGCACTTCTTAGCGCCGAAAATACATGTCGGATTATCTACCCTTCTTGATCAGACAGGTAAAGAAGGATAGTTAGCGCCCAAATTACACCCGCCGTTGGGGTTCTAAACTAACCAAATTTGAATTTGATTGATTGATGACCCACACGTTCAACTAATATTGTATATATTTGTATTATATTTATATTTTTTGTTCTTTATTGCCATTCAAAATTCCTGCAGGCGCGCCTCTGTCTCCAAGAAATTCTAGGTCGTTAAAAATAGTCGTTTGTTTACAACTTTCGTCCGTTGGGGTAGGCGTGCCCAAACTCGTATTTGGCGACCAAAATCCAATTTTCCCTGGTTTCTAACAAAGTAAGCCATAGCGGCCAAGTCGGATGGTCACTAAGTTAAGACGTCATGTTTCCTTTCCCGGTATAAAACTAATAATAGCGAAAGTGCTTGAAAACTTCAAAGAGAAAAGTAAGATAGTTCCGGTAATCAATAAACCGATTCATACTGAAAAGCTTGTTCATTTGATGGTTACATATTATGTAGTTTAGATTCTCGTTAAAGGTTATAAGATTTATTTGAATTGTTGACGAACTGCAGCGTATTATTTTAATGCCGAGCCGGCTTCTATAGAGTCCGCTACGTCGAAGGCAAAAAACCTAAAACCACTGTTGTAGTCGAAACAGCCGCAACACCACTGCACTTGTAGATGGAAGATTGCATATCTGCACAGATTGGTTGAACTTTGTTCACTTGACAAATTGTTTGTAACAAAGATGATCGATGCTTTTACCAGATTTAGGAGCATTATACATAGTGGCCCAAAAGTCTGGAAACGGTCAATTATCTCGTAAATTTCTAGTCCTAATCGTACAAAATTTTGGGTAAATCTATTTTAGGATACGTTGATTCCAGATTTGATACTTGCGATGTTGCCAGATTTGCCGTTTCTTTTATATTATTAGCAGCTTTGGTTTTTCAAATTCATCACCCTGTATTTTCAGTCATTATTGGAATGTCACAAAAACACGAGTTCCCCCATATATAACATTTACGATTTTAATCAAAATAAAAGGTCTTAAATACAGAAAACAATGCAAAATATGCAGATTTGAAGAAAGGACCCCGCGCTTTTCTTATGACAAAGTGGCCTTCCGTCAAATGTTATTAATTTTGGATATGATGTTGTACTCGACTTCCTGACCAAAAGTGTCCATGGGACCAATTCAATCCTATGACTAGTTTCCGATATACAGGGTATTAAAGTTGAAAAATCCTTGTTTTCCGTGACCACGTAATTTTATTATTAACAAATAAATATGCATTTTTAATTGATGGTACCATTATTATGTTCTAGTTTATCGTAAACTTACACATAAATAGTTCAAAATGTTAAAATATCCAGGGTTGGACTCAATTATACTAGGACGAATTTTTGGAATTCTAAGAAATTCTTATAATGAATGAAAACAAGGTCAGAAATAAAAAGTAACTTCATATTCAATGTTCTGGCATCAAATATACTAGCTAGCTAGAGGTATTCCATACAGGATGATTCTTAATGCAACCTGAAATTAGTTTTTGTCTATATGAAATAAATAAGTTACACCATGTATTTTAAAATTAGTTTTTGATGTTTAAAACGTATTGGTTACCTAGATATCAGTACTTTTCTTAAAATACAGGGTGATTTGCACATACATCTTGTTATTAAACCGACAAAAATTAGAGAAAATACACTTTTTCTGAATCACCCTGTATTTTATAATTAGATCCGTCAAAATGTTCAATTTATCTTGTTTTGTAATAAGCTTAAAATATTAAATGAGCTGAAAAGATTTTATAATCTTACTAGAACCAGTTTTTCAGAAACAGGGGCCCGAGGGTAGACTAGAATAGGGATAGTGAACGAAATTATAATCACATTTTTATTTATGGATACATACCGAAGTGTACCGAACCATTGATAAAAAGATGAATAAATTACAAGTATTTAATCATCCTGTAGGCATGTACACAGTAAATTAATAATAATAAAAGTTTCATTTAAAAAAATGAGAAAAATGGAAAGGAGAATAGCCTGGAGCATAGGGAAATATTCTCTATGGCCTACAGTTTTGGCATTTTGACTTTAGTTTTATGGTCTAGTTTCGATGTGTCTGTTTGGTGTATTTGTTATTTCGTTCCCAGTGTCTAATTTTTATTTTATTTGTTCCCGTCTGGATGGATAGACGAGCCATAAACTTTACCAATGAGGAAATTGAATCTCTTCTATCATTAGTGTAGTTCTGTTTCGTTCCACAAACTGAAATGGTCCAGCCGATTCCTAAATATCCTTTGTCGCCGAGTGCCTTCAACAATATTCATAGCATCTTCTTCATCGTCGGTTGAAACTTCCTCAAAAATATCTTGGATATCGTTTGTTAACATTGCAAAATTCAAAGAAAACAAAGTAAAAGCAATCAAAATATCCACAATATAATTAATTAAGGTTATAAATGCCAAATTGTTGACAGAGCCGACAGAACAGAGCAATTATCAAATCATGAAAACCTGGGTTTTCCATAAAGTTATCTTTAATCGATACCTCTTCCACCCTCAGGACCCTTTTTCTGAAAAACTGGTCATAGTAAGATTATGAAATCTTTTCAGCTCATTTACTATTTTAAGCTTATTACAAAACAAAATAAATTGAACATTTTGACGGATCTAATTATAAAATACAGGGTGATTCAGAAAAAGTGTATTTTCTCTAATTTTTGTCGGTTTAATAACAAGATGTATGTGCAAATCACCCTGTATTTTAAGAAAAGTACTAATATCTAGGTAACCAATATGTTTTAAACATCAAAAACTAATTTCAGGTTGCATTAAGAATCATCCTGTATGGAATACCTCTAGAACTAATATATTTGATGCCAGAACATTGAATATGAAGTAAATTTTTATTTCTTACCTTGTTTTCATTAAATATAAGAATTTCTTAGAATTCCAAAAATTCGTCCTAGTATAATTGAGTCCAACCCTGGATATTTCAACATTTTGAACTATTTATGTGTAAGTTTACGATAAACTAGAACATATTAATGGTACTATCAATTAAAAATGCATATTTATTTGTTAATAATAAAATTACGTGGTCACGAAAAACAAGCATTTTTCAACTTTAATACCCTGTATATCGGAAACTAGTCATAGGATTGAATTGGTCCCATGGACACTTTTGGTCAAGAAGTCGAGTACAACATCATATCCAAAATTTATAACATTTGACGGAACGCCACTTTGTCATAAGAAAAGCGCGGGGTCCTTCAAATGTAGAATGCTGTAGTTTTGTTAATTGGGCCATTCGAAGGAAATTTAACTTCAAATAAATATGAAGTTTTACTTAGAAATGAAATTGTACCTACACTGAAAAACGTGTTAAGAGCCAATTTTAATAAAATATGATTTCAGCAAGCTGGAGTTCCAGCTCATTTTGGTGTAAATATTCGGCTTTATTTAGATGAGATATTTCCCGGACGATGGATTGGTAGACGAGGTAGAATTGAATGGCCTCCACGTTTACCTGATTTCAATCCTAAATATTATTTTTATTGGGTAAAATTCAGTTTAACAATAGGCGTTGCCAGACTTATGTTTTATGTATTTTAGACATTCCAGACTACATAAAATCATAGTGTTACATATGGTTCAACTCTTATCGATTAGGAGATTCCAATATTGACCAAACATACAGGGTGATTAATTTTAAAAACTAATAATATAAGAGAAACGTGAAATCTGGCAGCATTGCAAATATTAAAAATATAGATCTCCGTATCCTAAAATAGGTGTACCCCAAATTTTCTACAATTAGGACTAACAATTTATGAAATAATTGGCCGTTTCCAGACTTTTAGGTCACTCTGTATATTGCCAACAAGATGTCAACTACATTTTCATATAATGTTTGAACAGGGCAGTTCTTTGGTTGAAATACTTCAGCTATTTGATCCAAATTCAGAGTTTTTTTAATGTCACAAGCACTAAATGCTGCAGAAAAAAATGGTTTTTTTAGAACGAGGGTATTTATCAAAAGTTTTTGAGGAGTTCAAGTTCTAACACAAAAAATATATCAAAGATAGGGAATTCTTTAAGTCAGCTATTTGCAAACATGCTTGGGAAGAGGGTCATCAAAGTCAATGGGATTCATCAAAAATAATATTAAAAGAACCCAATAATAAAAGACGGAAAATCAAAGAAAGTGCTTTAATACAACTAAATGCAGATAAATGTGTAGCTAGTATTTCAGCCGAATGTAGTCAAATTTGGTTACCAATGTTAGAAAGAGAAATTTCCAATAATCAATTACCTGCGTTATCAGGATAGCATCATAAGTTTTTATCCAGGTTTTCTTATGATTTATAATTTGAATAGTTGTTAATCGATACACATTTCAATACACAAAATCACAAAACTGAGTATACATATTTCAAAAACTTAAATATTCATACACAAAAAAACTATCAAGAAACGCGTTTTATTAACAACATTTCCAATATAATCGGAAAAAAACGCGCTATCCCAATAAAAACCGTTCCTGGAACGTGCACTTCACTGGATCCATTTCTAGTAGACTATCATATCGTTGGAATGTCTGTCATAAAATGAAATATTTCATTTCACATTTTGCCACAGATATGATCTACTATGAATGGACCTTAATAAAAATTATTAATAACAAAATTTTGCAGTCTTAACCGCTTGCGTTACTCATTTATTCAAACTTTTCGATGCAAAAAATACTATTTCTTTTATCACTGGAATTTGTTGTTTAAAGGAATACAAATAGGTATATACCTTTGTTTTGCTGATTGTATAATTATTTTATGTATTTTTTTTATCTGGTTCTGAAGTACTAGTACTAACCCGAGATAACTCGTCATTTTGGAATTTGGCGCATATTCACGAAATATTACTAAGTGAAACTCAAACATCTACCAAGTGAAATAATATATTGATATAAAACATACAAAATCGGGTTATAATAAATCAAATTATGCAGTATGATAGTCCTTGAAACACGGTACTACGCATAAGCCTACATCACAAACGCTGCAACAATAGCGACTCTCCCTTCTTATAGGTTTTCCGCAATTATCCCGTTTTCGGGAACACATTACGCATCTTCGAGTTGGACACTGTTTTTTTTCAGTGGCGGGAACATAATCCGGGTAGTGCCCTTTTGACATTCGAAGAGGATTTGGCGATTTACTTGGACGGCCAGAAGTGGAAGGAAGCAAGTTGGGGTGGTACTTCTCTAACATTTCCTTTATAAGGCATAGTCTATATTGTAAGGGAGACTTTACACCACCACATTTTTTGTAAAGAATGTAGGAATTCCAAAGGGCTAATTCTAAAAGGTGGAAAAATATTTTTTTGTAATACTTTTTTCCACGCTTTCGAGTAACTGGATAGTCTGACAAATGCTGATCTACCTTATCTACTCCACCCATTGTATAATTGTAATCAATTACCAATATTGGCTTAGTTCTGTCCTTTCCTCTTTTTTCATACGTCTTTGTTTCTATGTTATGTATTGTAGACAGAAGAGTAACATCCTTCTTATCTCTCCAACGCATAATCAAAACTTTACCCCTCTGGAAAGCTACTATTTCTCCGGCTTTCAATTTTTTACTTCTGAAAGCAGGAGGAATTTCCTTTCGATTAGTTTTCATAGTACCATACGTGTCAGTCTTGTTAGAAATCAAAATATCTGCTAATTCTGGTGACGTGTAAAAGTTGTCGGTAGTGAGGCAGTATCCTTTGCATAGTAAGGGCTTCATCAGTGACAGGACAACCTGAGAACCCATCGGTAAGTTTTGATAATCCGCATCAAAATTGGTACCTTTACCAGTATATATTATGAAGCCCCAAACGTATCCACTTTTTGACTCACATAGCATGTAAGACTTTATTCCGAACCGGGCCCGTTTCAAAGGTATGTATTGCACCCAGCCTAACCTGCCCTTATATAAAAGAAGACTCTCGTCGATTGTTACATCCCTCTCTGGAGTATAGAGACTTGAAAATTTTTGAGACAATTTCGAATATACAGGCCATATTTTATTCAACTTTGGGTTCGGGTGATTTTCAGCATCATAATCTGCATTATTTGAAAAATGCAAGTACTGTTTTATTGCTATAAATCTTTTATACGACATGGCTTGTCGAAAAAAGGGCGTATCAAGAATATGGTTTTTGGTCCAGTAGTCTTGAAGGCATGGTTTCTTTACGACACTTTGTAAAATATTGAGTGCCAAAAAGATACGAATTTCATCACTTGTTACATACCTCCACTGATTTGTCGGGTTAATACCTGACCTAACTTGCTCAGCATATGTATTTGTTTGAACAGCAATTTCGTTTACTAATTCATCGTCAAAAAATGCATTGAAAAACGCCAACATATTCTCTAATTCTTGAAAGTCCACATTAGGAGAAATTCCAGGTGTTCCTAAAATATAATTTTCTAATAGCATTGATTGTACACACGAATTATTGAATAATATTACCCATAAAAGGATACCGAGGAGGAGCAGGCCCAACCGGCAACTTCGCGTCAACCTCCATCCACACCCTGGCTTGTAACAAATCATCAGGATTCTCACCATCAGAATCGTCAGATAACTCGCTCTCCGAAGAACTGCTTCCCGACTCTTCTAACTGATCATCGGGCACAAAATCGTCTCCACTCGATTGTGAATCGGAATCATATTCCATTTCCAAATATCAATAAAGTACGCCAAAATTCTCTGGCAAACAGAATCTAAACGTAAACAATGCCCAGAAAAACACCACTATCGCAACAGTGCACAACAGCGACTAGGAGACTAGCCTGACTGATTCGTTACAGCACGTACGGGTTCTATCGAATGCCTCCCCTCCCTTTCCGTTCGCTGCCGCTGAAAACACCAGATTTATATGGGTGACAAGTTATTTCGGCGTAGTACTTGATGTTACAACGGCAAGCAACGAGAAATATCGGCTTAGAATTATTCGAAATGACATGAGACGACTGAGACGAGTTTACTCGTCATTGTACAAACCTGTATAAAAAGTCATGACGACATAACTCGGCATAAAACGGCAAGCGGTTAAACTTCAAAACAATTTTTGATTGTCTAGTTGTCAAATTTTTTCTGTTGTGTCAGTTAGGGATAAAAATTAATTTCTACTCATTTTTTCTTGACAACGGTAGCTGGAACGCTACCGAAACGTTGAAATAAAGAATTTAAAAATATTGTGGTTTAATTTCCCAAGAAATTAAAAAAAGAATGAATAATATACCACAAGGAACATACAGAAGATATTTTAACATTTAAAATGCAAATTATTTTTCATTATTTCTAGACTTAATACGGCGTATTATTATTTATCGGAACTAATGGTTGACCATGCATTATTCTGTAAAAAGCGCTAAACGCTGCGCGCTCTCCGCCCTCTAACTTAGATATCTTAGGAAGCGGAAACGAGATTTTCATGAGACTTTTGACACAACTTTAAGAAAGACAAAATAAATGTTTATACGAGTATTATAGTAATATTAGATATTTCTTATCATTCTTAGGTATTTCTTCCGACTTAGGTAGGTATAGCCTAACTTTAGGAAATTGTTGGGGAAATCGGGCATTAAAGTTTAAATAAATCACCAATTTCGTTTCATCTTGTTTTGGTCCCAATTATTTCTAATTGTCGTGAATAATTAATATTTTTACGCAATAGGTTTTAAATTTTACTTTCAAAATAGCTTAAATGGCCTTGGATACACTCCAGTATTTGATATTTAATAACTGAAGCTGGAAGGAGCATAAAATAATCCCAATCATATAATACATCACATAAAAATTTATTTGTACGCCACTGCATTATTTTATGTCCTCTAGACATGTCTAGCACTTTCAGACTTTTTTATGGAATTGCATTTTTGACCTAATTTAAAAAGAAGATACTATAAAAAATTGGTATTTTCTTGTATAAAATATCGTGAAAAAAATATAAATTTAGAACACATTGTATATTGATTTTTACGAGTATATCAATGTTTCAGGCGAAAGAACACGCCAGCGTACCGATCTTCAGAGACTTTTCGCCGACATTACAAGAAATTCCCAGTCAAGAATTTCTAACGCCTTTTATGCAAGCGGTAAAACATTCTCGAACAGTAACGAAGCCACCCGAATCGTATTCGACGAATACGATGGAAAAAAGTCCATCGTATTACAACGTTTTAAGTTTTTTGGACACCCTATACGACATACACACCGAAACGGCCATCGAAGCGTATCAAATCAGCGAGTGCAACTACGCTTATAAAATTGCCGTAGCGACTGTTTTTCAATTCAGCAAAATCGAACATTTCGCGAGTTTTAATGACGATTTCATCAAGGAGTTGATAGAAAAACCGAGTTGTTTGAAAAAACATGCGGGCGACGTCTGCAAGTGTTTGAAACCGAAGAAAGTGTCTTTTTTAGTGATGAATCAGATACAAAGTTTACCGGCGGAATTACCGGCTTCAGATAACAGCGATATAGACGAAATCGAAAATCGACTTGATCACGGTGATAGTTTTAAAACGAACACTGAAAACAACATCGTTATTATTTGCGATAAAAGACAGACAGCAGACGTTAGTACGGAAATGAATCTAACCACAGACTCTGCTACCGATCAAATTAAAGAAAATCTTTTAGTAAATTCCAACCTATCCACTTCCGGCGAAACTACTGAAACCACGTCGGATCTATCGTTCGTTACAGCTCAATCGACCCCAAAGATAAAAGTTTACTATAACGAAAAACAGAAGGATTTTATCGAGAATCGACTAGAAGGTTTTTATAATACGAAATCTATTTGGAGAAAAAACAATAAAACCAAACCTAAAGTTGTTATTTTTAGGGAAGTTAATATATCGAATTTAGCAAAACATTCAAATAATTTACAAAAATTTACCAATACGGATCTGGTGATGACAAGCGTTGAAATCGATAACAACATTTTGATGCCTAGACGTTTGCCCGACGACAATAAAGTCGTTTTATTAAATTCCTTTTATGCTATCGTGTATCTACTCATGTTTACTGCTTTAAATATGGAATACAAATGTTTTTAGAAAAATCAATAGAAAATTTTACATTTTTTTTATTTTTAATAAAAATTTAATGAAAAATGGTATTTTTTTAACCTAGACTAACAATTGGGCGGAGTAGAATTCAATGAGAGATCTCTGGCGGAAAAAATTGTAACTGTCGCAACGAGTAAAATAATTCGTTTTACATTGTTTTTGTATTACATGCAAGTCAACGTAATTACCGTAAATTCGTACTTTATTTGTTGAATTTTGTGTCAGTTACAAGTTTAAAACTGTGTTTTTCTATTTAACTCGACTGTCATCATTTCTGAGGTAATATTTTATATAATCAGAGATATTATGGAAGAGGTTATGTTATTCTATTTTTTGTTTTCATTGCAGATTAAAGAGAAAATAAGTCGGTATTAGAGATTTAAAATATTATTCAATACAAACGTACCTTCCCTGCAACTTCTGTAGATATGATTATATCAAAAGTAAAATAAAAACACGAAATCAGACCTAAAACTGAGTTGTACTTTTCACAAATATCAACCATACCTATTACTCCAAAAATAAAAATATTAGGAGTCAAAATTTAGTTTAACAACACAAAATACTGAAGCATAATCAAAGAAAAAGCAAAAGTTTTACAAAACACACACTGAAAATAACTAAAATAGCAAAATAAAACCACTTAAATATCAAAGGGCTTATACGGCAGCTGATTTGTTTTACTCGTTGCTAAGATGACATTGATATTTCAGAGCGCCATCTATCGAATTCTACTTTTCCCAAAAATTAATAAATTTTGTTCCTTACCTTCATTCCTTTGCTTTCCTTAAGAAACGTGTACGCCATACCGCCGCCAATAATCATTTCATTAACTTTATCCAAAAGATTTTCAATTAATTGAATCTTATCGGCCACCTTAGCACCTCCCAAAATAGCCAAAAACGGTCTAAAATTAAAATTACTCAACTAATTACTTTGCCTTCAAAAACTAAAACTATCAATTATGGGTTTTTTAATTTTTGAACCAACAATACATCTGTAACAACTTGATTTACTATCTCATCCATCATAATAACACTATGTGTCACTCAAGTGATTTTATTATTTAAAAAATTTGAAAAAATGCGGTTGATATAACTCAATAAGGGAGGCGAGGTCGCTAAATGGCGACATCCTAGAGCGCCGTCGACACCTATCAAAATCGAAAGAAAGTAATTTCGAAAAGAAAAGCTCGTATGGTAAAAACCATTGTAGCGGTGGGTATGGCGTGTACGGTTTTTCAAAAATGTAAAAAAAACAGTTACTTGGGCATTCTCGAGCGCGTCAGAGATTCATACCACGTATGCCCCAAGTGCCTCTGATAACAACGGTATACTAATCTGCCGGTTTGCGTGGTGGGGGTAGGCATATAAAGTAGTCAAAAATCCGAAAAAAAAAAAATTTACTCGATCGCGTCAGATTTTCGGAAGGGGTGTTAAGTAGGCCCCAAGGAAACTCCCTTTAAAAAAACTGACGATTTCGGCGTGACGATAAGTTACGACAAATTTTTGAAAATGCAAAAAACAGTTCTTTTGAAATACTCGAGCGCGTCAGATTTTCATAGGGGAGGTTTATCTCGGTATCCTCAAAGCATATTTTCTTAATCTGACAAAAATGTTGGTGGGTTCTCTTAATCTGACCGAAAAAGGTTTTTTTGTTTCTGGACGGCATATTTCTGTAAAGCGCTCAGTCTGTATTACATGTTTATGGCAGATTTCTATTTTTTGCTTCAATTCTTCACTTCGTTTTGATTACGGTACGTCCAAAAAACAATGTGAGGATCAACAGGCTATTGAATAATATAAATAAATGAAACTGTGCATGTTAATAATACTTTTGTATCATCGTTGTTCCATATCAATTTCTTTTAACACCCTTCGTTCTCGAGATATACTCAAAAAACGGGAGTTTTCATGATGCTTTAAGTCCAAAAGTTTCAACTTTGGATAAAAATGTAGAGAGAATTTTTTTCTGTAAAATAAAATTACCTTTTTTTATTTAAACTTTTTTTTGTAAAATGTATCGTTCGCGACTTATATGCCGCAACGCGTTTTTCGGAAGACGAAATGGCTCCTCCACACTTCCGGTATGCGAGAATCGGCAGATTTTGTATTTTTAGTAAGTTTTAGATTATATTCTTCAAAATAAAAAAAAATAAAATCGCGCTGGAGAATGCCGGATTAACGATTTTTTTTTACAAGTTCGCGACCCTATAACTCGGCGGCGTCAAGGTCAGATTACTTAAATTTACTCTTAAAACACCAAGATCAAACCCCCAATATCTTAATCTGACGCGCTCGAGTATTTCAGACTATCGATTTTTTTACTAATCTGATCGTCTATCCTAGGCCCGCGTCACTACATATAGAGCTAATACTTTCCAAAGTTGTTCTATTAGGTCTAAGGTATCTCTCATATCTTCAACTGCCACGCTCGAGTATTCCCGAAAAATCCCCCATTCGCCTCCCTAACTAATAGAAACTTTAAATTCCAAAGATGCTTTTAGTAATCATCATCTTAATTTAAAAAGAAGCTCTTGCATGATTACAACCATGGGGTTTCCATAAATAAATTCTGAAAATTTTTAAACCTATTTTGTTAGATTACCCCTAGACTATAGAAATCACTGCCTAATTAATCCATCATGTAAACCCAAACTGGCGTCTAGTGCAGTGCGCACTTGACTGTAACCAGTCCGAAACCGTAATGAAAAATGTGCTTAACAATATTGGACAAATTTTTAAGCCATTTGCGTTAATTGTTGCATGATCCACCATATTCATTGGATCTGGTAACTAATATTTTTTGTTTTTCACAAAATGTCTGTGGATTAAGAAAATGGGACTCATTTCATTACCTTTCTGGATTGTCCAAAGCTTTGGCAAAATATTGAAGTTCTTTCTTGAGTAAAAATCCAGAAGCTCTTTTATCAAAGCCCTCTCCCAGCATAGAGGAATGTGCACGATGAGCTGTACCGAATGCATCATTAACATAAAGATCTCCCAGCTTTCTCAAGCTAGTGCGGAATTCTTTAACTTTAGCAGGTTCTGCTTTAACCTTTTTACCACTACCATCAACACCTTTACCTTCTTCTTCAATGTGGTACCGAAGATTTTCTAACAAAATAACAGATCCAGGTTTAGGATCAGCACATTTCTTTTCAACTTCTTCACCTATGCAATCAGGAAGGAATTGAATTGGTCTAAAACATAACAAACACAAGTAAATATTAATTTGTAGCCTAAAAATATACTTATGTACCTGCTCAAGAGTTTTTCTAATTCCCCAGCAACTGGTTTCATGGTGTATTTTGGATTAGGATTACCATCTGGTCTTCCCAAATGGGACATCAGTACAACACTCTTAGCATTTTTGTCCAGAGCATATTTAATGGTATCCAAAGCAGCTACAATCCTTTGATTGTTAGTAATAACACCTTCCTTAAGAGGAACATTGAAGTCAACTCTAAAAATTGAATTACATAATAAAAATTTAGGTTGTCAATTTTACCAGATTCAAATATAATAGGTATATGACTAAATATTAGGAATTCTGTATGGATTTATAATGGGTCCTACTGACAATATGAACCAGATAATTACTTAATAAAACTACCCATAATAGGGAGTATTATTTTATTACGATATTCTATTTAATTTGTTTAATTTTAAAAGAATTTTATTTGCTACATTATAAAAATATTCAACTAAAATCAACAATTTACATTTGAATACAAAATTGCAATTTTTTTTAGAATACACTGTTGGCAATTGGCAAAAAATATAAATTTATTGATGAATAACACAAATTTTTCGTTTACTAAACTCATTAAATCAAATGTTAATTAATAATTTGATTATCGGACATTCAGCTTAGATACCGAAAAAAAAATGACTAACCTAACCTCTACATTATAACAAAATTAATTGTCAATGTCTAAAATTGGTAATATTTAATTTGTATTATTTACCTCATTAGTACCCTTTTGTTTGCGAGATCAAGTGCATCAATAGAGAGTTTGTTTAAAGCCATTTTCTTTGATGAAAGTCCACTCCTTGCCAGCCCCGACTTCAAAATATTAATTAATGACAATGTCATGTGGAGGTCAGTTGCGCGAAAGTGAGTCGATAAAAAAGACACCTGTAATTTATTGATGCTCTTTTTAAATAAATTTGACTTATTTCAATCTCCTGCAAATTTGATTGGAAAACAACTTATTATGAATGGCCATTCTATGAAAGGTCATTCTTGGCAAACTAAGATATCAAATGTTTTATTATAGATAAAAGGTCGTTTCCACAAATATCGATAATATTATAGAAGAAATCAATGTTTATACATACCATTTTAGATATCCACGTCTATTTGTTTTTAAAAACACTTATGTTGTATTTAGTACTTATTTTTAAAACTAAACATAACAAATTTGAGATAAACAGTAACTTAGAATTTTCTTCACAAACCAATATCAAGTACAATTGAAACATTTCTTATTAAAAATCACCCATAATTAAAAATTTATCTTTATTATATGAAGACCAAAATTCATTATCTTAAAATACTACAAAAGTTTAACAATACTTTTAAAAATAGCATATTTGAATGGGATTATTGTTTATTCTGTCCATCTATGTGCACAATGTGGATTTGTACATACATAATACAATCTCATTTCTTCTTCAGCTCTTCTGGTCTGTGCTTGGAAAAATACAGCTTCCCTAGGAAAAATGAATTAGTCTTTACAGTTTTAGTATCAAAAGACCAATAGTTGTTGTGTTCTTTTTACACTATTCTGTTCAGCTCTGTTGAGATAATTTTCAACCTGAGCGGGTGACCAAAGTGAACAGGAAATCTTAAAAAGAATGCTCCTTATATTTTTAGGCTATGATCAACTAAACGGCAGAGCCGAGCACCCACAAGAGGTAGTGCAGTTAGGGGCAAGAGGGGAAGAAATAGTTCAGCTCTGTTCAAAACGAGCGCTTAAAAAGAATATGCAAAATCATTCAAGTGAACAGAGCAGCTGATCTGCTCGAGCAAATTCTGTAAAAAGAACACACCAAGTATAATATACTAGTTGGGTTATGTACTGTACATAATATTTATGTTTCATTCAAGTAGTTACCTATGATTACATTCTGGACATTGATGATCTTCTGTTCTGGGTAATGTTGGATCAGATATTACATCTGCTACTATGTGAGTAAGTTCACTGAAACATTTTTACATAATGACAACAGTAAGTTATTTCCATATATGTATGTATATATAAATATTGGGGTGATATTAGTCAAGACCTAAAATATTTATTGTGCCCAAGTTATTTTCATAAAAACGATGCAAAAGTTCAAATTTCATGAAATGTATCTATATGCATACCATCAAAGTATTAAATAAGAGATCTAGCATAAGTTTATGGTATCAAATACTAAAGGCATTTAATAATATTATTACCAAAAATGTCTTACTCTATTTCGTGCATAATTTTGTTAACATAAATACATTTTGAATCAGCATGTTGTTTGTAATCACAATTTCTGCAGGCATACAAAAGGATTTTGTTTTCTTTATCTTCCTTTGGATATAACATGTTATTACTAAAACAAAATCAGTATATAAATACCAGAAATACTATTTTTGTTATGCAAGATTGATACATTTTTGAAATGCTTATACAAACCATTCTTGGCAAAAACGAATTCCTACAAATCCTGGTCCTTCACTGTGTGTATCATATCCAGAAGGTTTCGCCATAATTATTTATATTTATAATGAGAAAGCACAAAACATACCCGAGAAATTGAGAATGTTTGTTTGACAATTTGACATTTGACACACAGCGTATATAACCTTACTCTTCTATTTTAACCACAAGGACGCTGCCTTTATCAAAATACCTGTACCTGGGACTCTGAATTCTGAGAATTCTACCAGTCACTTCCAGTATTAGTATTAATTCTTGAAGTATTTTATGATTACTATTATTATACTACTATTATTCCATTCGACATTACCCATCCCCCTAGATCAAGTAGAATTCTATAGTGTATAGAGTTCATCTGATCATTATCTCTGGCTCCGGTACTGCTCAGTACTGCTACGATCAGAGTGATCCCCAAGACAAAGGCAGAAGGCAGTAGTGTAACTAGTCTTATTGAGCCCCAATGCAAGTATTCCCCGTGCGCCCCTATTCGTAGACACACTCTCTCCCCTTGCGCCCCCTTTTTTTATCCATAAATTATCAATATAAAGTGCTCACACATTTTATTTCGGGGATGAGGGGGAAGGCAAAAAAACAAAAAAATAAAGAAAAGAAGATATTTATTCACTTGACCTTCTCGAAAAAAGTATCAAATTATATATATTTATGTCTATCTATATAAATACATAGGTATTTATTCCCTTCTCCTTCTCGCAAAAATATAAAATAATTTGCTTTCCACATGAAGTTTTCCAAAAAGGGGAAGGGGAATGTGGGAACACTCTTCTTTTTATTGATAAAAAAAATTAGGCCACTTTTTGGGAAAAGTGGTGATTGTAAATATTTACCCAATATTGTTTTGTTGCCAACTGTTTTGATATGTCCCTAAAATTATTTATTTCTCTTTGCCCCTGAGGAAAAGCAATTATTTGGTAAGCTATTAGATTTGTACATGGAGACTGGAATTGTAATTTGGTTGTCTTTGTTATCGTAAATAATCATATACCTATAGATTTTAATATACCTAATCAATTAAAACAACTTCGAAAAAAGCAGTAAATCAAAATCAATAACTATTTAAGAACCACATGTTGTGCAAAGAATGCTCCCTCAGTGCAAAATGTCACGTGGACTTGCTCCGAACAGTTTAAAATAATCGACATGAATAAATCACGAACCGGACGCCCCAAAAATAACGGACTGTCCGTTTGAAAAACGAACGTCTGGCTTTTAGGATACTCGCCTAATAATATATAATTTAAGTAGAGAAGTCGAAATGCAGCCAGAAAATCACGTTTTGCCAGCATAAAATATACATTTGGCTGCGACTACAAGGCTGGCACACTATTTCTAAAAGCAATGAAGCTCAAAAAACATCGAAAAAATCACTAAATCGAAACCAAAATATATGTTATGCAAATAATGCTTGTTTATTTTCAGGGCAACTGTAATAAGTCAAAACAACAATCCCTTCCCAGTATTGCTGTAAAATGACTCATAAAAATGAAGCTACTGACCAAAATGTAGGCATATTTATATCTATATGATGAAAAGGATAATTAAAACAATACAAAACCAAATAATTGTATTTTCTCGGGGCTACTGTCATTATTGTCAACAGCTGGGTGGACATGCCCTATTACCAAAAATAATTTTTTGTACATACCTACCTATATTTTATTCCCTTCTTCTCAATAACTATGACCAGTCATAGAGTATTTATCTATATGTACCAGCATTGGATGTGAAAGGACCGGGAGAATGGAAGAGGAGGATAATTGGTAGGACGGTAGCGCAGAGTATGCTGTATGGCGCGGAAGTGTGGGGTGAGAAAACAGGGGTGAATGCAAGGGTTAGACCATTCCTGCAATGCGGGTGCAGAGAGGAATACTTCTGAGGGTGGTGCAGGCGTACCGGTCAGTGGGTGGACTGGCAGCAGCAGTGCTGTCACGGTCCTATCCATTGGCCTTGATGGTTAGAGCCAGACAGAAACGCTGGAGGGGTGCGAGCAGAGAGGTAGTACAGGAATGGATGGATGAGGAAATGGAGGGAAGGTGGGATGAGTATGAGGGCGCGCTAAAAGGAGCGATTGGGAGCAGGAGAAATTGGGTGGACCGGAAATTTGGAGGTGAGCTACTTCTTGACGCAGGTGCTCACAGGGCATGGGTCGAGAGTGGGTTACCTCCACAAGATTGAGAAAAGAGAAACTGGAGTGTGCGAGAGATGTGATATGTGGAGGATGATGTGGGACATGTGTTTAGATGTTGGAAGAATGAGGAAGTTTGGAAGAAGTTGGAAAATAAACTGGGAGAGGCGGTGTATTGGGAAAATATGGTGGAGATTATGTTGAGGGGCGAGGAGGAATGGATGGAGATGCAGTAGAGAGCATGATTAGGGAAAGAGAAGGACTTGCTATGGCATGGGAGAGGTAGGAGTAATAGAAGGGAGAAGATGACGGAGGGTGTGTGAGGGACCACCGCCCATTTTTTTTTCGGGCTTAGATGGGAAACTCATGTTCGAATGGGTCCTAACCAGTACCCAGACAGTGTTGGACTCATCCCCAAGGGAATGCCTACCAACCAAACCCACCTCAAGCTCACCGTTACTCCTGCCTCGGAGTCACTACCCTAGCATACTTCAAGGCGGGCGGCGGTCCCCCACACACTCTCCGTCATTTATTCCCTTTTATCACACCTACCTCTCACATGCCTTCTCTTTCACAATCATGCTTTCCACTAGATTCATCTGTAACACCCTCCATCTATCCTATACATTTTTTCTTCCCGCTGTCTGCTTTCTCCTTCCTCCTACTTGCTCAGACTCGTCCCCTCTGAGGGGTCCAGAGGGTACCTCCCATTCTTTTCATCTCCGTCTAAATCTACTCCCTTCCGTCCCCTACTACAATCTGCCTACCCTGGCTTGAGTCCCCTTTCCCCGCATACCCCACAAAGGAAGGCTTGCGACAGTCTCTGGCCATGTGCCCCACGCTCTTACATAGCCAGCATTCCCTAATCCTCCCCACTCTCCCGCTACCTGGTGGCCCTTCACTACACATCCAAAACATCTGCCCTCCTCTCTCCCCTCTATAATATTCACCCTATTTAGGTCCAGCTTAATCTCCAGTTCTGCTAGTAAAGCTTCCGCTTTCTCACATTCCATAATCACCACTGCCATTTTCATGCCGTTCCTCTCTCTCACCACTTTCATCACTCTTGTCCCTTCTCCAATCAATTCCTCTATTTTCTTTCTCACCACTTCATCTTCACTCCACGGATCTATCCCCACCATCTAAATGGTTTTTGTTGTCCTTTCCGCTTCCACCGCTCTAGCTCCTGTTACCCTTTTCACATCCCTCAGAATTCCTCTGACCTCAAACCCTTTCTTTGCCTCTATTACCACCTCCCTGTTCCTTGATACTCTAAGTCTATCCACCCACTTTCCTTCTATCTCTCTTAAACCCTTCTTAATCCTTTCTATCCCCTCCTGATTGACTTCTCCAATATCCTTCAGGATTACCGCCTCATTCCTCGGGTACCTATCCCTTAACATCTTCTGTATCCCCTTCTCCATTCCACTGTCTTCCTTAGTCACCCATACCATTTTTATCTTTTCATCCCCTAACATTGGATTTCCCACCTTCACCTCTATTCCCTCCCTCTTTTCATCCTTCCAGTCCTTATCTCTAATCTCCTTCCATCCATCCCAGTCTCTTTTCCCCTCCTCCCATCGTGTTTGCATTCTCTCCTTCCTACCTTCCCCTCTCCTCAACCTCCCTAATTCCCTGACCCGCTCCTCAGCCACTGACTTCTGGTCTTCCAGCCTTTTCGCCCTCTTCTCCAGTCGCCTTACCATCTCCTTCAATCTCTCTACACTCTCCCTCTCTTCCACTCTTCACTTCCTCCTTTTGTTTCCTCTTCTGCTCCTTATTCACCAGTGTCTCGATTCTCATGCCCTCTCCTCGCAATTGGAACGCTCCCGCGAAGAGGAGTGCTTTATTTCACTCGCATTCTCATCACTGACATATTTTATGTCAATAATTTGCATGTAAATAGACAATTCTAGCCTCCAATTTTTATTGAAGCATTATTGAAAATTATAATTATTGTATATAAATCATAAATAAATCAAGGCGGGAGAGACAAGGGAGTGGAGCGATACTGGGTTGAAAAGGAAGGAGGTATCGCTTGTTCGTTTCACCAGCCTCGATTTTCCCATTTCCTTCTCTCTCTTTCTCCACTGCTTCCTGTTCCGCTTTTCTTGCATACTCCACCACAGGTAGGACAACCCCTCTACGGAGACTTGTATGAGAGATTAGGGGTGAATCACTTCCAGCCTCTCTCATCCAACCCTCCGAAGCACGGACCGCCGCCCGTCTTGAAGTATACTAGGGTAGTGATTCCAAGGCGGGAGTAACGGCGAGTTTGAGGGGGTTTGGTTGGTAGGCATCTTCGTGGGGATGGACCAACACTGTCTGGGTACTGGTTAAGGACCCAGTCGAACATGAGTTTCCCATCTCGGCCCGAAAAAAAAAACAACAACTTTACATGAGAAGTGTCATGGAACACGATATAATATCGAAATTTCGGTGTTGCCAGTTCATATTATTCGACAAAATTTATCTTATGCGGCTTAGATGTCGAACCCATTTGAGAATGCCAGATGCCAATGTTGTGCGACAATTTCTATCGACATATGTCGAATACGACAAATGTCATTCGACATTCGAGAATAGGACCCCTTGTTCTATTAAGGGTTCTAGAATTATGATTAGCTCTCTAGCTGAACGTTTTAATAAACTTTCTGTCAGATAAAAATGTAAAAGCGCTTCTATATATTCCTCGTCTCTCTCGAGGCCGCTGACACATTTCTTGATTTTCTAAATTTTCATTAGCAATTAATAAAGCTGCCATTTTCTCTCTACAAAAATTTCTGAAACAGAACCTAACAAAAGTATTAAACAATGTTTTGAGTGTTTTCACTTATGACATGTATAACGTTCACCTATAAATTTTGCAAGTTATGAAATTCTCGCATTCGACATAAATTGTCGACTGCCTTTGACCATTCTACAATTTATCTATCAAAAATTTGCGAAGGCGACATTTGAGAATAAGAATATTCAGATTTTATTCGACAAAGAGGATTTCTCGCATGCGACAAAATATGTCACGGTTTGAGAATAGGGTCCCAGGGCGGCAAAATTTGGAATTATGAATTTGAGTAAAATTTCAGTGATTAAATGGGGCGGCATTTTCTTCAGTGCTCAGGGCGGCAATAAGTTTAAATCCGGCCCTGCATAATACTGTATGTGTTTCATAGGAAGGTAAAAATGACTTGATTTACTAGAAAAAATATATTTATTTTTTGCTTATAATAATAGTACATAAATAATTCCTCAACCAAATTGATTATAAAATTACTATTTCTAGCATAGGATCCTGATTAAATCAATTATTTGCCAGTTAAAATAGTTTTTGTTTTGAGCTTTTTTAGTGTATCCCAAAATTTTGAGTAAATCAAGTTATTTAGAAAACTTTATTACTTTAAAATAAATATGTAAACAATTTGTATAGGGTCAAGTGGTGTTAAAATGAGGCACTGAAAATTTTTGGTAAAAATGAGACATTCAATTTTTTGCCACTAAAAATCATTTAAATAACACGAAAACAGGACGTTATTAAATCCACATACTATAAAACCTAAAGGCATATAAATTTAAACAATAACTTTAACGTAGACATAAATTAATTAATACAACTAAATTTATTAAAATTTTAGTGATAAAAACTTATAAAATAAGAGCGCACTTTTGTTACCATTCAGTAGCGGTCCATCGGGCGCGCTCGGTTAAAATCGGAGTAGGTGTTGTTTTGCTGGGGAAAACTTGAGACAGCTGTTAGGGTAAATATGAGACACATCCTGGGGTAAAAATAATACAATATTATTCACAATTTTTAGGTTTACGTACCTACCTGAAAGATTCTAAGTCACAAATTACGTCCCAAAGGCAAAACCCAGACGATGATCTGAAGCAGGCGCTTACCTTAGTAGAGGGAGGTAAGTTGTCTATTCGAGCCGCATAAAAAAAATACCGAATTGATAAATCTAAATTATTTCGGGCTATTCATCAAAAAAATATTTCAAAACGTTGCCGAAAACAAGCGCTCTCCGATGAACAAGAAAAATAATTGGCAGCAAAAATGAAAATTATGGCTAAATATGGGGATTACCCTTGCCCGAAAAAGAAGTTCATTCAGCTGTACAAACATTTAATGAGAATGCTATATATTAATATTTATTTATTTCATGTTTTTTAATTTTTATTTTATTTGTGAAATGTGATTTGAGTTTGCTTTAAATTAACTGTTTTACATTTATTTTCTTATTTGAAAATAATTAGTAGGGGGTAAAAATGACCCAAAAAATGTTTTTTTTAACTAATTTTCAGTTTTTACATCATTTTTAAATAAATCTGGTAAAAATCAAATAAAATTTTGTCTCATTTTTCAACCATGCCGTCTTATAATTGTTCCAGCCTCCAACAACAAAATAAACGCTGAAAATTGGTATGTCTCATTTTTACCCACCCCTTGTCTCATTTTTTTCCGAAATGGCGTGTAAAAATAAGACACAAGTTTCATTTTTTTCCTTCAAACCTATAAAGATTATCTTGAATTCGTCGTTTCTATGTTATTTACCATCAAAATCTGCATATTATAACCATTAAAAAAAATTAATTCAATAAGGACACAGTTTAAAAATTGAAAGTTGTATAAAATGTCTCATTTTTATACCACTTGACCCTATTCACTATTCAGTTGATTTTTATTATATTGAAAATCATAAAGTAACTATTCAATTTGTTGGGACATTCTGTATATATTTTCATTTAAAATTGACTCTTCAGAAGGTTTTGAAGTAAGAAAAGCCAAACTCCTTTAGTCACATACATTTTTTTGTTTCAATGAAAATAAATACAGAATGCCAAACATACTTATTACAATAATTACAACTTTTTCCTCATCAAAATTAGCTGATCACATATCTACAAAATAGTGAATATTATTAATTTTGATTTCAGTTTAAACAAATACCCTTAGTTCAGACCAGCTGTTAACTTATATTGAAATATGGCAAAAAATGGGAAAAATATTAGCAAACTTTGATATCCTATTTTAAAGTTATCAATTCACCAATTATTATTAACTTTCTTTGGAGAATTCATAACCACAGAATTTAAGTGTAACAAAACAGCCAAATATTTAAAAGGCTGCTAAACAAAAGAATTTCTCAAATATTCAAGTGAATCCTATCACCACTGGGTATATTATGTAAAGTCTTCAAATGTAATTTAATATAACTTTTATCTGAAAACCCCTTGTGACACTTGGGACATTTAAATGGTTTTTCCCCCATGTGTGCTCTCAAATGTTTTTGCAGTTTATTGTTCGCCGAATAAGCTTTAACACACAAAGGACACTGGAATTTCTTAATAACTGGTTTAATTTTTATATCTCCGATACCATGCGATTTGAATTTATGTATATCCAAAGATTTTTGAAATTTGTAGCCTTGATCACATATTTCACATCTAAACGGATTTATGCGCGAATGCGTGATTATGTGGCGTTTTAATACTGACATATTGATACATTTTCTATCACAGAAATTGCATGGAAAGTTTCTTTCACCAGTGTGAGTCTTTCTATGGCTATCGAGGTTTATTTTCAAAGGAAACTTCTTTTCGCAAACGTCGCAAGTGTATTTCCATTTGGAGGGATCCATGTGAACACACATCTTGTGTTTGTATAAATCAGAAGAAGTGTTGAAAGCCTTGGGGCATATTTCACAACGGTAGTTACGTTTGTTGGCGTGGATTTTTTCGTGGTGGTACAAGTCACTGGCAGTTATGTAGCCTTTACCACAAAATGAACATACATGAGGTCGATCACCAGAATGATATCTTTTATGAGCTTCAAGGTAAACTTTGGTGGCAAAACTTCTATTACAGATTTCACATATGAATTTTCTATCTTTAGTATTATGTACATTATCAAAATGTCTTTTTTGCATGTATTTATTTTTAAATGTTATACCACATTCCAAACAAGATGGAGCTGATTTTTGTTCTTCATTGTCACTTCTGATAGAGTTGCCGTCTAAAATGTATTCAACTATTTAAGGATACTTTAGTTCTAGTAGATTGCTAAATATATTGATATTTATCATAAAGTATTTCAAATATTAATAAAACTGTAACTTACTGTCATGTTTCATTTCACAAATAATTATGTG
Source organism: Galerucella calmariensis (assembly GCA_910591675.1). Lineage (NCBI taxonomy): Eukaryota > Metazoa > Arthropoda > Insecta > Coleoptera > Chrysomelidae > Galerucella > Galerucella calmariensis. The sequence continues at coordinate 79,245 of CAJUYG010001255.1, forward strand.
TTTTTTCAAAACGTATTTTGAGGCATACTGTTTCCCACATATGTGACATGGTACTCTAGTACTTTCTCTTTCTTTTTTAATTTTCTGCGGTTTTTCGACGAGAGGTTCTTTAAAGTCTGAACTATTGTAAGTTTCGTTATGATCGTCATTATCTGACGCTAGATTATTCTCCAATGATGAATCTTCATCGTCGTTTTCATTTTGAAGTTGAATATATTTACTTTCTGTATCCTCATTTTTAACTTGTACAGACTCTTCTTTAACTTCTACGGTAGTTCTTAAAGACCAATACCAGTTATATGAGTTGATACATAGTGATTTAAACGAATGCACATCTTGTAAGCGTTGACAGCAGTACGAGCATACTTGAAATGTGCAATTCCAATCCTGTAAGCAAAAAACAGTTTTCATTTAGAAAGAAGTAACTTTTGTATTCAACTTAAACAAAGCGCTTGTGACGAATAGTGATTTGTTTGTTGTAAAACTTAAGGTAAGTCTTAAATATTTACCAGCTCTGGTACGCATTCCATCAACTTTTGTAAAATATCTCTATTGTCAGATTCACCATTTCCAACCTTAAACAAATCAGATGTTGTTTTTAAACATATTAAACAAATTTCCGACATATTTGTTTTTGTATCGTGCGCATCAGTTTGGCGCAGTGACCTGACAAAGTGACAAATGACAAGGATGTTGAATTTTGAAAGGTCTGCGAACCCGAACATTCAATGCTCATCCACATTCTTGATTTCTTTTAAGTTCTAATAATTATGAATATTTCAAATTTCGATAAAACTAACAAACATTATGAGTTAAATATTTTCATTTAAAACCAAGGCGTAACATTAAATTACTGTTTTTATAAAAAAGAAGAAGTAGTTCCAGTCCAGTGTCACCAACAGAATTTATAACGATCAAACAATCTCAATTTTTACCCTATATTAATAAGTTGATAAAGTTTTTAGGTAAAATTTAGAAAATAATAGCTATGGTAATGTTATTCAAGTTTCACTTTTATATCAATATAATTTTAGATTATTTTATAGGCACACACAATATTGTTAGTACAACCTGGTACAAATCCTGAAACACGTACATACTCTGATTATGAGTCGGTGAATGAGTGTATGGAAGGAGTTTGCAGAATTTATGAAGAACATTTAAAAAGGCGCAATCCAAATACTCCCACCATTACATATGACATCTCCCAATTATTCGATTTTGTAGATCAGGTATGTAATTCTAGACCCAAAATTATGGTTAGGAATCAGTTTGTATTGAATGCCGGTAATAAATGTGATGTAACTCCAGTTATCACATATGTATCTGGTTTGATATTTTTTAACACCAGAACTGTTAATTACGTTTTTTTAGTTTGTAAAATCACAAATAACTTTTAGCTTTCGGACTTGAGCTGTCTTGTATATCAGAAATCTACAAATACATATGCTCCTTATAATAAGGATTGGATAAAGGAAAAGATTTACATTCTGCTGCGGCAAGCTGCAGGACATGAGGTATAATGGAAAATGGATTAATTCAGTTACACACTTGTATCTTTTGTTATGTTTTGTTTACTTTCTTTATGTAATATGAGCAAAGATAATTTAAATTCTTAAATAAGTTTTATTTGCAACGTATTGTATTTTAAGCAGTAGTCAACATAACAAATGTCTTGACAAATAATTCATACAAACATGCATTTTTGAATATTTGACTTAACTTTGCTCGAATAATTATGTAATGTATTATTTTTTACCTTAGGCTAAGATCATTCTTTAATTTAATGAATTTGTAATGTTTTCCAATTCTGGGAACAGGTTTAAAATTGAGCATTAGAAAGTACAGATAATTGTCCATGTATTTTATGACCTACAACTAAATAGACAAAACCATTGTTGGCCCAACCATCAGCCTCAGTTGTATTAAACATTATCTGCATCAACAGCAAAACAATTGATTTCTTAAGGTTATTTCAAATTTCTTTTATACTAACTAGGATTTTTTTTAAAAGATGCCTTATAAGTTCAGGCTGCACCAGGCAGTGGATCCAGCTTGGATGTCCATTCTTGCTTTCCTTTCAAAATAGAGATGAAGAGGTGTTATGTTCAGAATACTTCCAGAGCTGTGGAAGTGGTGTGAATTACACCCAAGCAGTTTGTTGAACAAAGTCCTTTTCAAGCCCATAATGCTACACTGCATGTGTAAATTACTTGTTCCAATTAGTAGTTCCAGTTGAGCATTTTATCCAAATGGAATGTTGTGTGCATATAGCATAGGGGTATTAATACCACACAATCAAAAAAGAATTATATTTTTCTCATCAACATTACATTGTAATATAACATTTTTAAAGTGTGTCATAAAAGGTTCATTACCACATATTAATACTTGAATACTGACATTTTTTTCTTTAACATGATTTTTAACAACAGTATGATCCAGTTTTGAATTGTGAATTATTTCATTGTACTTTGGTCTCATGTTTTCAGAGTTACCCAGAAAAATTTCATAAGTAAAATTCCAGTTTTTTTGTAAATCATACAATTCGTCTCTTAGGTAGATAGTATCACTACTTTTACAACAAAAATAAAGTTTTAAAAAAGTGTAGCAGTCTTCATTATCCACTATATCACTAATTATACTCAAAAACGGTGCGATTCCAACACCTTGTGCAATAAATAGAATATTTTTGTATGTATAATTTATTAAAAAGTCCCCATATGGACCTCTCCATAATGTTTTGGAATCTAATTTTAAGGTTTTAACATATTTGCACATCTGACCAATTTCATATAGTTTTATTAATATGGTAAAACT
>CAJUYG010001256.1:0-13299 GCA_910591675.1 Galerucella calmariensis
AAAGTCAAACAAAGAAAAATGATTGATCGTAGCAATACATTAAGTTGTAGAAGATTTCCAACTCACCCGTTTCGTCTGTGAAACATACGAGACACGAATTAATTTTTTTTGTAGGCACATTTTATATTTCGAGTAAAATAAATGACTTGAAAAAATACATAAATAGGCTTACTGATATGAGTAGTTTTTGTGACAATTCAAATGCTATGTTTACAAGTAAAAGAGAAAAAGTTAGCTACAATATGATCATAGGATGAATTTCTTAAAATTAGTCCTACATTTCTTGCATTGAACATGGTATTGTAACCCCACAGCACATAGGTCTCATTAGACCCTTTGGGCATCCTTCCCGAAAGTCCCTTTCATTTTATATTTCGAGTAAAATAAATGACTTGAAAAAATACATAAATAGGCTAACTGATATGAGTAGTTTTTGTGACAATTCAAATGCTATGTTTACAAGTAAAAGAGAAAAAAGTTAGCTACAATATGATCATAGGATGAATTTCTTAAAATTAGTCCTACATTTCTTGCATTGAACTTAGTATTGTAACCCCACAGCACATAGGTCTCATTAAACCCTTTGGGCATCCTTCCCGAAAGTCCCTTTCAGTATTTCAACCAGCCTGAGGCATCACAGTGCAAAACGCTGAGGTCTAGATAGTATGGTAATTCCTTGGCCTAGCAGCAGTATTTTGTTCAATCTCTAATTTTTTTGAAACCATTGTGAGCTCGTGCACTAGGCTTGCTACTGCTGAAACTAATACATCAATGTATCAAGCTGGTTCGAAAAGATTTTAAGCTGCTGACTTCTCATTCAGACCCTGATTTAACAGATTGGTGCACGCACATTACATCAGATTGAGACCTTCATCAACTGCCCCTATTTCTAATTCTCGCGTGGGCATTAGTCTGGCCTTTTCTGTGTATTTCATTGTTTGTAAGAGACAGACAACACTAGAGTAAGATTAGTGTGGGTTACAAAGCTCCAAAGAAAGTACGCAGAAAGTCCTTCATAGGTGACATATGTGTTGAACAGGCTGAAGAACTATCCTGAATATCAACCGTATCTTTTCTGATTATGAGGAATTGGACTTCAGGATACAGTAAATCTTCGGAGATGTGAATGTGACGACTGAAGCATATGGCTTCATCCAGTTGTCCTATATCCTCCATTTGAAGGTACGGGAATGGCTGGGTGGGTGGAATGAATGTGGGAGTGAAGTACAATAAACCAAATGTCTGCAGTGCTCCCAGCACACGAACGGCTTCCAAAAAAAGCCAGGATTTTCAAACATACAATATAAAGTAGGTACAAATTTTGTGCATATTTAATCACGCTTTCTGAATTAATTAATCTTCTCTTTTAATAACGCGTGTACTTGAAAATTTTGTAAGAACAGCATACGTCTAGAAATGCTCCAAAATCTTATGAAACTCTAGAAACGGGTTATATTATTCTTATAGCACTCCAAAACCAGTCAGACGAATATCCATTATCTGAATAGGAAGACTGTAGAACGAACTGCAGTCTTTACTGGTAGTAATGCATCAATTTCTATTCCCGATAAAACGAAACGATAACAAAAATGGCAGTTTCTGATGCTGTATATACTGAGAACAGTAGCGTAACAAAAAAGAGGAAATATTTCTAAGAAGTACGCTGGCTTAGAATTTAATTCATGTAGTTAACATATTTTGAGCAATAAACTGGATGAATGACTGGATAATAGTTCGAAGTTCGGAAAGACCTCAAGTAAATCAGCAATATTTATTGTGTAGAGAATGTGATTGACCGATGCAATTTCCAATTCACAAAGTCTGCACCTATCGTTGCTGCTGCTGTCGAAACTTTCCAACTCCTGCAGTCGACTACTCCAATACATACGTGTCATCGCCTGTCTTAATACTTGAGTATTGAGCCAGAGCCTCCATTTTCAGACTTTCCTTATTTTAATATTTTGCTTATCTTCTCACTGTTATAGTTATAGTTAATATAATGAGCTTATTGAAGAAAAGTGTGTCAGTATTGTAATTTCACGACCGTGGATGTTATACCTGGTTTATTGGATTTAATGAGAAAATTTCAGGTGGAAGAAAACTTAAATTAAATTAAGTCACCTGTGGAAATTAATTCAATTGGGATTTAATGGAGTAGAGAAGGCTAATTCATGAACAGCATTATGTTATCAAATGTGTTTTGTTTATCTCAAATACAGCACCAATTTAAACTGGTCAACCGACATTCGAGGATGCATATCAAGTTGGCATCACTGCCTAATAACTTGTTATTTTGACACTAAGCTTTGGATTGAGTCTTTTTCAAGTGTCTCCAAGTAAATTTGTCGAATAATATCACTGATGTATAAAATAAAAAGTAATCTTGTTGCTGAAGGCAATTTTTTGTAATGTACCTACTTAAAAATAACTGCGGATGATTAATATCCTTAAGTGAAGGAACTATCAAGTTAACTGATTATTTCCACATTATTTATTAATAAGAAAGACTAACGGAGAAATTGCCATCACTTTACATTCTATGAATAAACAACAAGATATAGTTAAAACGCACCTGCGGCTTTAAAACATTTTCTCAGATTCTGCAAAAAGATAATGCAGGTTCTCTGGAAATTTTATAAATCTTTCATAGATAATTAAAATTATGTAAGCATTGTTTTGAAGATTTTAAGCGATCTAGCTCAACGACAAAAGAATCTTAAGTTTGAAAATTTAATTTCAGTTCGCTCGAGGAAACATCGAGAGATTTCAAAAACTTGATTTGCTTTTAAAGTTACATTTTTCATGTTCATTCTATTTGTAGTTACTTTCTATGTATAGCTTAAAACGTGAAATGTGAAAAATATGTGTTGAAAATAAAAAGAATACTTCAACCACAATACTCACCAGTCGATATTATTCCTCCTGCGTGTTCTTATATTAGTTCAATACTTTCGTTTTTTTTTGTATCAAGCTTTAAAGTAGCAGCCCACCTACAATTTTGGCACTGAAACTTGAAAAGTACAAAGTGGTGTTTGTATCTAGGGTCGAAAAGAATTTATTTCTTGGAAGGAAGGCGATAAGAACCGATCTCGACTAATGAATATCGACTTTCGTATATGGATCTTTCTACACAAACACTCTGGAGACTTTTTGTAACATCGACAGGAACGGAACAGTTCAATTGTGCGATTGTTATTTCAATACAAAAATCTTATCAATAATATCATTGGTGGATGGATGAAGAAGATTATACTTCTTAAAATTACGTTGTTTTAATAACAACGAATCAATATTTTGTTGCAAGAAACCGAAAATTATAGGGCTGCCATTCCGAGGATTTGGAGATAAAACAAAAATACCTAAGGAAGTTTTATTATTGACAGATCGGGAGTATCCACAAACTCCATCACCTAGTACATAGGATAGAGTATGCTAGAAAAATGAGGAAACATATTAGCAGCACTCCTCCCTTTAACATCATCTCTCACGAAGTCACTTAAAGACCCTCAGGAAGGAGTCCTACCTCATATAATTTGGTACCTTGTAAGAACTGATGATTAAACTAAAACAGGAACCACACATTGTTTTGACTATGCAGACAATATGGTCAACATAGTAGCAGAAGGGATGGAAAAGGTGGGTCTAAATATTTCACACAAAATACAAAATGGTGCTTTATGAATGAAGAAGGAGTCTATTAAGATCATCATCCCATCATCCCTTCAAGGTACAGAAGTTCCAATAATGATGGACGTTAAATATCTTCATCTACATCCATCAAGGACATTGGAAGTGTGGCAAATTTGTGGATTGAGACAGACTATATTGCCACTGAAAAGGACAGAATTGTGATATATAGTCCAGATCTTGAAATTCCAAGAAATTGAATGAAATCATTGATACGTACTATTCAAAGATATTTAAGGTGGTAGGTATGTTTTTTTTATTTGTAAATCGCACGGCTTCCCTAGTAACATCTTAGCAACTGTCAATAGACGTCACCATTTTATTTAAAATTTACTATTTGAAAACATTCAATACGGCCATGTTTGACTATGAAAAGCCCAAAGGGCTAAGTATATGTATTGATTATAATTGAAAAATGGACTTTCGATTATCAACAATATATTAATAATGATTAAACGTTAGTTCTTTAATGTGCTTCTTTCATTGGTAATAGAGTAAGAGAGATGGAGTTTACCAAGCACCTCTAATTATGTAACTGTTATTTCTTATGCTTCTTATAAAAAATACAAGTACAAGTAAGTTGTAGGTAAATAGTACGTAACTCGTGCTGTAAGACATTTCACGCAATCACGGAATTACGCACTCGCCGCTACGCGGTATCGTGCTCCCATTCGTGCATAAAATGCTTCTTACCACACACGTTACGTAAAATATACTATTATTTCACTTTCGCTATTCATTACATCACATCACAAAGGAGGTGGCGAGAAGGCCCCACCCACGTAGAACCTAACCTATCACATCACATCAGACAAGTTTCTTGAAAATACACAGTGCGCTTTGAGCCTTGTCTACAAATTCGAAATTCCAACAGACCATTTTCCGTAATTGCATCCTTTACAAATCAGTGACTATTACAGAGTGCACTGCAATTATTGTGGTGAATTGATCTGTTTGAGAAGAGTGTCTCTTGTAAGAAAGTAATGCTTTCAAATTGTCCTTTCATTCCTACTGCAACTGACAAGGATATTTATATAATGCTGGTAAATTGGAGATTGTTCAAGCTGAAATTGCAAGCTACTGGAGGACTGAAGGTGTATTTGATGTCTTTTTATTATTAATGTACATTGAATCCCAAATAATTCGGTTACTAGAATTGGAAAATTCAAGTTTTGAAACATCAGGCTGAATAATTGTTTTTTTTTTAATCTAAAACACCTGTATGGATATTATGCAGTGTGTCGCATTTAAGATGAAGATACTCCCATAATATAACACACAAGACACATCAGAAGGCGCACTCCGCATCTTCACGGATGACTTTAAAACCAATATGGGCTCAGGATGTGGAATTGACTCGAGATCTCTGAATCTAAACATCAAATGGGCGATGGGCTGTAATGTCAGCGTTGCTCAAACAGAGTTCTCTGCTATCTACATCGCCGCAAAAGAGATTACCAAAAGAGACACCACAGGTAATAAAATTCACATCCTTACGGATAGTAGACAAGCACTACTAGCCCTGAACAGACCACGTAGCACATCAGGCCTAGTACTAGAGTGTCACCTGTCCCTGATCGAAGCCTGTAGCAACAACGAAGTCACTCTAGGCTGGATCAAGGGGCACAGTAAAGCGAAAGGTAACCATATTGCCGACTCACTAGCCAGGAAAGCAGCTTCCCAAAAACTCTTGGGACCTGGCACTTTCATTGGTCTGTCAGCGTCGGCTATGATTGACCTAATAAAGGAACACTCTTTTGATAAGTTTAAGGGTAGATGGGACGATGCAGAAGGTTGCAGGCTTGCCAAGGAACTGCTGCAATGTCCGGACAGCAAAGTAGCCAAAAAATACGTGACTATGAACAGACTGAACCTTCGGACAGCCACGGGTATTCTGACCGGTCACTGCCACCTACGAAAACACCTCTACAGACTGGGTCTGTCTGACACTTCACTCTGTAGAGGATGTGAACAGGAAGATGAGACTGTCGAACACATTCTTTGTGAAATTCCGTCACTCTCTCAATTTAGGTTTTCTGTATTCGCCGAGTACAGGCTAACACAAGCCAGCATGAGGGAGCTTACTTCCGGCGACGTTATCGCCTACTTCTAATAAGTAGGCTGGATGACGAGCCGGAAGGAAGTCTGAATCTCAGAAGGATGCACAATGGGTCAATTGTGGCCCAAGTGCTGTAGGGGTCACCCAAATTCTTACAGATACTCCCATATTTTCGCTGTTTGAAGAATTACAGATTCGGATATTTGTAGAGTCATACAGGTTGATGGGCCACATTTCTTGAAATAGTCAACTGAAATCTGAACTTTAAGCTCAACCTACTAAAATTACACAAACAGGACCGCTTTACGATATTTTTCTTCGCGTTAGAGATATCGAAAAATATTATATAAAAAAGCTGTTCAAAATATTATATACTCTATGATAACCCCACATACCAAATTTCATCACAAAATTCGCATTTTTTATTTTTCCATTTTTTGGTCTAAGTATACCAAATTATTATCTATATTGATAAATCGAAATCTTGACACAGTGTCATGTATTCAAACATTTTAGTGAAGTGAACAGTACTTTCAAAGGAATAATTATTTTATTATTATTATAGGAAAACAATTTGTTGATAGTTGACTAAATCTAGGAAAAAGTATCAAAGAAGAATTTTCCTAATACAAATAAATAACTATGAAATGGGACCTCTCTCAACTAGTCTTCCATTCTTTTGCTACCCGTCTTAGTTCCATTATTTTGATCAAATTAAAACAATAACTTGTAATAATGAATGTGTGTGAGCAAAAAAAATTGAGATATTAAAAATGCGAATTTTGTGATGATTTTTGGTATGTGTGATTAAAATAATATTTTGAACAACTTTTTCGAATATTTTTTTTCGATATTTTTAACGCGTAGCAAAATATCAAAAAGTGACCCCGTTTTTGAAATCGTAGTGGGCTGAGATTAAATTTCAGATTTCAGTTTATTAACTTGAGAGATGTGGCCCATCAACATGTATGGCTCTGCAAAAATTGAGATCTGTAATCTTCCAAACAGAGAAAATATGAGGGTGTCTTCATCTTAAATGCAACACACTATACAGGGTGCGGCAGATGAACGGTCAATTAGAAATATGTAGAGAACTAAAGATATCTGAATTATGAAAGTTGGCATGAAGGGGTTTTGAATAATAAGCTATCCAATGAAAATATTGCCGTAACCATTCTACTTCCGGTTATACCGGAAGTCGCACATAACTTTGTAACTTTTAATGGAAGACCCTGTATATTTTTTAATTTTAGGAATATTTACGTTATTCTGAACATTTTTTTGTTAATACTTCCCTATACCTATCTTGAACCGTTTTGGAGTTGTAATGTTTTTTATATGAAAATGACACTTTTTTACCATGTACATAAAATTCAATATCCTCTAATGTAATTTGAATGGAAGTTTAAATTTCTCAGGAACTATTCACCACATACCACTTTATCGTTAACACTGTGAAGTTACCTTTTTTATTATACAGGGTGCTGTCAAAATTGGAATAAAAACGGAATCCACAATCTTCGCGTAATTCCTTTTTTTCAAATGGGACACCCTGTATATGATTATTTATTTTAAAAGAATACGTAGTCCACTATCGATATGTATTACTATTTCCTATACCTATCTCCTGCAGTTTTCAAATAAATCAGCTTTATACATTTTTGTCACAAATTCATTTATCAAGTCGCCTATGGAATATTCTGACAAATGACAGTTATTGTTAATTTTTAATAGTCACCTTGTTTTATGCTGTTTTGTGAAAGGTATAATAATAGTTTGCCTTCAATTTTCTTAACAAAATAATAATGGCACATTTAGGATATACCAATGATGATTTTTAAACTTAATTATGATTCACAGTGAGTATAACAGAATGGTATCCAGAACTTGCCGTGTGTTTGCTGAGAGATATCCTGAAAAGCCTCGACCAGATCATAAAACTGTAAAACGTTTGCTACACAACTGTTCCCAGTTTGGTCAGTTTTAAAGTAAAAGAAATAATCCCAAGACCCATGTCGATAATGAGGATTTACAAATAGACATCCTGGGATATTTTGCAGCTCATCCAAATTCATCTTTAAAAGAGTCTATAAATGTTTGGAAGTTGATGGGCAACACTTTGAACATTTGTTGAATTGACAAGCTATAGTACCTTATTATCTTTGATAGTATCTGTATAATTGTTTAATGTTTAACCGAGTGTTTACAATAAATCAATACCACATAGCCTATAGGAAAATTAATTTTTTGTGACAAAAATGTATAAAGCTGATTTATTTGAAAACTGCAGGAGATAGGTATAGGGAATAGTGATACATATCGATAGTGGACAACGTATTCTTCTAAAATTAATAATCACATACAGGGTGTCCCATTTGAAAAAAAAAAGAATTACGCGAAGATTGTGGATTCCGTTTTTATTCCAATTTTGACAGCACCCTGTATAATAAAAAAGGTAACTTCACAGTGTAAGCGATAAAGCGGTATGTGGTGAATAGTTCCTGAGAAATTTAAACTTTTATTCAAATTACATTAGAGGATATTGAATTTTATGTATATGGTAAAAAAGTGTCTTTTTCATATAAAAAACATTACAACTCAAAAACGGTTCAAAATAGGTAGAGGGAAGTATTGACAAAAAATGTTCAGAATAACGTGAATATTCCTAAAATTTGAAAATATACAGGGTGTTCCATTAAAAATTACAAAGTTATGTGCGACTTCCGGTATAACCGGAAGTAGAATGGTGACGGCAATATTTTCATTGAATAGCTCATTATTCAAAACCCTCTCATGCCAATGTTCATATTCCAGATACCTTTAGTTTTCGAAATATCTCTAATTGACCGTTTATCTGCCGCACCCTGTATAAATGATTTTCTCCTACGGAAAGTGACAATGTAGGAACTGTGCCAAGAGTTTAATTTTTTACTCTGCTGCAAAAAGGACTTACTTTGATGCACGTGTATGAAAGTAACTATGAATGTTAAAAACCCAATGGAAAACACGGGACACTGCTTTCGTGAATCTTCTGCATTTTCATTAGTGGAATCAGGGCCAGATATATTATGGTTGAAATAATACCCTTCTTGGTGTGCGTCATCGATTATTAATCTCCTATCACATGACGTAGGAAGAAATGGAAAAAAAGGCAGGTCTGTGATTAATCATAATAAAATAATCACAATAATGAACCGTTTGAATGTTTTACAAACTTTAACCCTAATCTTTGACTTACAAAAATTTGATTGGTTGATGTTTAGATTACGCGCCAGCGCAACCTATCAATCACTAGCTCAAAATAGTATAAAGGCGTTACTTTCGTAGCGGCAATGAGTCTTACGTCTTTTTCTACTGTCACACTGACAGTTCTTGTCAGGTGTGTACTTTGTTGCTTACGGGTAGGTAGCCAAGGTAGCCAAGTACTAGTACCGGGAGCTTCACAGTCCGAAAAAAAGCTGTTTTAAGTGAAGAGCCTGAAAACAAATACTATTTTATTCCGATCGTGGGAAAAATGTTGTGTGCAACACATGCGAAAAGCATATTTGATGTACTTGGTAGATCTTGATTTATATACTAAAAATTATCACCTTTTTCACATTAAAATATTTTGTTAGTACCTACTGAACTCAACAAAGCCGAGTATAATATTCATCAACTGCCTATAGTTCATTTAAAAACCAGAAGGAGTAATTTGAAAAGCCTCACTCACACCACTAAAAGTTACCAAATTAGTTACTAAAGGGTGTGTTCCGAAAACGTAGTCAACAGTCGTGTTCCAAATATATTAAATTTGCCTTGATAGCAAAGACATTAGTCATAAGTCGATTTCTCCTCTGATCTGCAGTATATTTTTTAGATGTACCTACGCGTTAAACAAAATGTAAGACTTTTTCCTTTCTCGTTTCTTATTCAAACATAAAAAGATTCAGATTCACATCGACAACAAAGAAATTATGGTCATTGTTGATGGTGGAGAATTACAGATAGTCAAGTTACTTCAATTATATTTATTACAATTAAATTGAGAAGAATGTGACAATTGATAATATGTTCTGGCAATAACAATAGTAACAATACTACAAAATTAATGGCATTGTAGAGCAATATGCAGTATTAATTGAAACATTTCCAACAGTTATCTTTATGTTGCCGGATTAAGTGTAATAAACCACTTTTCAAATACTTCTGAGATACCTTCTTCCTTCTTTTTAACTCCAAAAACCAATAATGTATTTTCTACCAATCCATTCTTTTCTATATTGTTTTATATCTTCCATGGCATGTTCTTCCGATAAACTTTGACGATTTCTTCCCAAATATGTATATAACAAATAAATAGTACCTACATTTGACACGTCAAAAGGTGACACAGATAAATTTAATTTGTTTCAAGAAAGTCTAAACGTTTCTTTGAAGCTTACAAAATTTCGTCCAGCACAGATAACATTTTTGTTCTTCAAACGACATTTTCTATTCACTCATCACAATTTTTCAAAAGTCCTGGTATTCCACAAATATTTTCTGCACTATATAATGTTCCTCTACTTCAGTGTTCCCTTAATACTCGCTAAACCGACTTCACTACTTAAAAAAAATTGTAAAGTAATAATGTACCCACTGCTTCAGAATATTTTTGGTTTTTAATCCAATATTTATTTATTTATCTGTCAGAACTATCAAAAATGAAAACTATCAGCTGATGTCAATATTAAAAGGTGTTGTGTGAAACTGGGCTGAATCTGACCAATCAGAGGTCTACAGAATTGCCAACTTAAATTCAAATCACTCCTCCTGGTTTTTAAATGAGGTATAATGACTTTCATTTTATAAAAATAATGTAATCTGATTAAATGAAACTTTATTAAATTTTTTTATGCGTACACGTACTAACCCTTAAATTATATTCGTGACGTTAACGACAATAATGAATTTCGGCTGGTTAACCACGATTTTTTTTAAATTTAGGCCAAGCAATAGGGCATCAAAATTGTGAGATTTTGACAGAAGTCTTAGTAAAAAGCCATTACGATGTATAAACCTGATATATTTTTGACTCCCAAATACTGCTTACGGAAAAACGAGTATTGAATAATTGAATATTTTCAAAAATTCACATCCACCTTGTTTTTCAAGTTAGAGCATTGAAACTTCGTAGAAAACAAGTCCTTTGTAAATACTTCAAATGCGCGGAAAGCAAGTACCATGTTACAATAACCTCTGTTGCAATTTTAAATTTTTTATGCAATATTTAGCAGTAAGCCTGGATGCATTATATCCGATTTCAAATTTTAAAAAGTTTTTGGAAACTACGGATATATGGCAACGGAACGTATATCTTAGATTTGTAATAAAATTGGTCAAAAAGCCCAAGAGCACCGCCAAAAATGACTCTATTTACCCTACTCGATCCCTGCTGTCCTTCTACTCCATTTCTTTCTAGCGCTCGTCATTTTCGGCCGTATTCCCGAGCGTTTTTAACCTACTCCGCAGTATTTGATCACGGATCCAAAATATACGCTTCATTGTTCATAACAAAATATACGCTTTATTGTTCAAACCGTTTTTAATTTCAAAATCAGAATATTAATAACGGATCCAGAATCCAGACTGCATAATATTGCATAAAAAAATGGCATTTGCAACAAAAGTTAATGTCTCATGGTACCTACTCTCGTGCAAAAGTGCACTATATTTTGAAAAAATAAATTAATATTGACATTGCAAATATCATTAAGTACATTATATTGTCTAATAAAAATAAATAAAATGTTCATAATTCTCTATTATTTATTTTCTTTCATAAATGTAATTGGGAAAGTTTTGGATCTTATGAGTCGTCTAAAAAATGTTATGTTCGCCGCGGTTCAAATACTACTCTTTGTTGGACTCGTCTGTTGCTCGCCTCGCAATTTTCAGACTCGTCCAAGAAAGTAGCACTTTCAGTTCTTGGCATACAAATAACTATTGTGTTATTATAGTTCATTTAAAAACCAGGAGGAGTAATTTGAAAAGCCTTACTCACGCCACTAAAAGTTACCAGATTAGTTACTAAAGGGTGTGTTCCGAAAAAGTAGTCAACAGTCGTGTTCCAAATATATTAAATATGCCTTGATAGCAAAGATATTTTAGTCATAAGTCGATTTCTCCTCTGATCTGCAGTATATTTTTCAGATGTACCTACGCATTAAACAAAATGTAAGACTTTTTCCTGATTCGTTTCTTATTCAAACATAAGAAGATTCAGATTCACATCGACAACAAACAAATTATGGTCATTGTTGATGGTGGAGAATTACAGATAGTCAAGTTACTTTAATTATATTTATTACAATTAAATTGAAAAGAATATGACAATTGATAATATGTTCTGGCAATAACAATACTACAAAATTAATAGCATTGTAGAGCAATATGCAGTATTAATTTAAACATTACCAACAGTTATCTTTATGTTGCCGGATTAAGTGTAATAAACCACTTTTCAAATACTTCTGAGATACCTTCTTCCTTCTTTTTAACTTCAAAAACCAATAATGTATTTTTTACCAAACCCATTCTTTTCTATATTGTTTTATATCTTCCATGGCATGTTCTTCCGATGAACTTTGACGATTTCTTCCCAAATATGTATATAACAAATAAATAGTACCTACATTTGACTCGTCAAAAGGTGACACAGATACATTTAATTTGTTTCAAGAAAGTCTGGACGTTTCTCTGAAGATTGCAAAATTTTGTCCAGCACAGATAACATTTTTGTTCTTCGAACGACAATTTTTATTGACTCATCACAATTTTTCAAAAGTCCTGGTATTCCACCAATATTTTCTGCACTATATAATGTCCCTCTACTTCAGTATTCCCTTAATACTCGCTAAACCGACTTTACTACTTAAAAAAAAATGTAAATTAATAATGTACCCACTGCTTGAGAATACTTTTGGTTTTTCATCCAATATTTATTTATTTATCTGTCAGAACTATCAAAAATGAAAACTATCAGCTGATGTCAATATTAAAAAGTGTTGTGTGAAACTGGGCTGGATCTGACCAATCAGAGGTCTACAGAATTGCCAACTTAAATTCAAATCACTCCTCCTGGTTTTTAAATGAGGTATAACAAAAAACTAAAGGTTTTTTTCGTTTTAAATGTTCCCAACAATTTTGTGAACATCATTTGCATCGAAAATATATCAGGTTCATAATATGTCATGTCTTTTACATGATGAGTCCGTTCTCTACTAGGTTTTTTGGGATATAAAACTGTACCTATTGCTTGGCCTAATTATATGAATGAAACGAAGAGCCTCACTTCCGAAAAAAACACGCTGGATTCAAATTGACCTATAAATTTTAGTCTGGATTGCCAAAAACTGTCGCTTCCATCAAAATGATGCACACTAACTTTTTTGTTCTGAATTTTGCGGCAAATAATTCTCTGTATTAGCATTTTTATCGTCGTATTAGTCTTTGGAGAGATAAATGCGAAAAAGCAGTGCTGAGTCACGCGCTCTAACTTTTTATGTTAAATGTACATATAGAATACCAGA
>CAJUYG010001256.1:18299-47522 GCA_910591675.1 Galerucella calmariensis
ACTGTCTCAATATGTGAAATAAGTTTCACAACTGCTCAAAACACACAGAACAAGCAGAAGCTCCCAAAAATATATTTCCGAATATCACCTTCTTGGAAAACTAAGGATCCGTTTCATAATAATTATTGTTTCCCCTTTTTGTTCCAAAATGGAATAAAGTTAACAACGCAGTTGCCTAAACATGTTTTACTGTAATTTCAACAAATCAGACCACATTTGTTCGTTGGAAGGTCGAGGCAAACAGTTGTTACTGTGACAGTTCACTATTTTGTGGTTTTGCCGCCAAATATCATCTACAAATGCAATACCGCCACTTTTCCCAATGTATCTGCAGTTGACAAACGCTATTACGCAAAGTATTGTTCGACGAAATTCTGCTCCATGATACTTTGAGGTTGGAACATTCTATGCAATGGCGCAGTCAATAGGAATTTTTGCTATGCTGTTCGTTAATAGGATATTCTGGGAGATTTTGTCTGTTATTTTAAAATTACAAAGAATTCAAAAGCAACGTTTAAATGAACGTGCATCTGCATCACACTAACTGTTGTTTTTGTGGAACTAATTTAGTTTCTATCTCCTAACAGATACCATCAGTTATCAAGCGCTTTCATTAATATACTCATATGATTCTAACAAGTGTTATTATTGATTTTACTCCATCAATAAATGCCGGTGTATGATAAGTAGGGTACATACATTCTATATTCATTAACATTCGGAAATTTCTATTATTCACTATAAAAGCTTCCAATTTTATATTATATTTCTTAATAAAAAGTGTTGCTTGTTTTCAAACCCATGAAAAGGAATAAAAATCAGGTGTCACAAAACCTGATTCAGTGCATTTTATGGAAAATGCGATGATAAACTGATAGCGATGGAATAAAAATAATTATGAATTTCCACCACTTAAATATGAATCATCTTGAGGCTATTCATCTTATTCTTGATTAAAGTTAAAGAGAACCCCATTTGCAGTAAAATTAATTATCACTTCCCATCGTTCCTAAGCTACTTTGTATCATTTTCAAAAAGTTTCCACCAATTATTCTCCCAATTAAGATTCCCAAGGAGCAGTTTAGCAAACTCCAAATTTTTTCTTGATTATGTTAGAAGAGCGAGAAATAAAGATCCTTCGAATATTGTTTTAATACCACCATAAATTTTCTCGTCTAGTATTAGAAAGGGTGAAAACTTAAGTCCCGAAATTTATGTGGGAGGATTAAAACTCAGATTCTTTCGAGAGGTTTTGCGATTTATTAAAAGCTTTTTTTGTGAAATTCTAATTTGTCGGTGACGACAAGAAAATTTTTTATCGCGGTCTTTAAATTTCGGCGACTTAAAAATTTGTTGACATTGAAGAAACAAACTTTTGGGGAGAGAATTGGAACATTATTCAAGGCAGATATCGAGGGATTTGAGAGTTTGGAAACTGTTGTCAACAGTTGATGTTGAATTTGTGCTGCCAACAAAATTTAATAAGAAACAAAAATAATAATTTAAATAAATCTCTGGTACATCTGGTAACTTACTCTTAAACACGCTCAGGAAATTTCAACTTTCAGGATGAAAAAAATTCACCGCTATTCTTAAAAACACACTCACAGTTAGGTACTACAAAAATTCTTCTAACCACCCTATGCTTACGACTTTGCTACCCAAAACCAAGTTTTAAATTAAGTCAGTAACAATGGGAATTGATTGAGGGTGAATCAGTTGATACTTTAATCAAGATTATTCAAAAATAAATGACTGTAATGATTTATTTTTTCAATCATCTTGTAGTTTTCCGTGAGATTCCATCATTTGGTGTTTTTAATGAAAAAATCCAATCTCAAACGGTAGTCACCAAATGTCAAAGTGATTTATATATGAATGGAGCGAAGGATTTTTCTTAGCAGCAGAAAACAATAAAGTGAACTGTCAGAAGTTTTTTTAAGCAGCAGCGCGAAAAATAATGAGCAATACAGAGAAAACTGAAAACGATTCCCTGCGTCTAACCCAGTGTCGTTCAATGTGAGAACAGTCAGAAAGCTAATTATGTTGACCCAATCCAGAAAATAGCACTCTAATATCTATATTGAAATTATGTTTCGCTTTCGATTGCCACAAACGGTAAAATTGGTTTAACACTAGACATTACGGTATGGGGAGAGGGTTGGCGATTGAATCAAGCGAAGCAAGGCACTTGAATTCCATTCTCGCGTCCGTAATTTTTCCTAAAGGTACGGTAAGTAGCTGCTATCCACATTAGCTTCATTCGGGTTTTTGTTTCTGGACAGTCCGTAAACCAATCTGGAATTGCGCAGAACTAGCTGCGTACTCTATTCAGTCCTAAGAACTATTCTCGGACCGTTTAAAACTGAACGAAGGTTGAAAAAACCCGAACATCCCGCATATGGTCTATAGAACTGAACTAACCTAACTAAATTGTCAATTGAAGATAACTCATCATCATCACTTTATTGAGGGACAGTCTCTTCCACAAAGTTTTCGTTCTTGATATTATCTTGTAAGACTTCTAAAATTATAAGATTATTGATTACATCAAGAAGAACATCGTCTTCACTTGATGATGATGATGAACTATGTTCAAATATTTCTCCATTTGGTGAATATTGAATAACAAATATAAAATTGTTTGATTTCATAATACAATAAGTATTAATGAGTATCAATAAGTAATAATAAGTATCAATCGGAGGAAAACATCTTTAATTCGTCGATGAATATAATCGTTGCTGCTGCGAATGTGGAGGAAAACGTACCTTAAGATATTCATTTGAAATATATGGTGTAAAAGTGAGATAATGGTGAATACCGTATTCAAGTGAATAGCTTTCACCTCACCTACTGCATTATAATTGGAAATTCTTCGGAGTATTAAAATGGAAATAGTTTGTTATCCTTAAGAAATAGACATATGCCATCGCGGACTTTTCTGTACTCCCATATAAGATACACAATTCCACCATACTGTCATATCTGGAAGGGTTCAAGTGGATTTTTTGCTGAAAGCTCCCAGACGGCTTATGTTCGTCCGACACCTCCAATACATATACAAAAACTTAACCAATAATATACTAGAACTCCTAGACCACCGCTCCAATTTTGGTGATGATATATTTGAATAGAATTATTAAATAGCTCTTATTCTAACAACTCTAATAAATTTGTGTTCCATATATTTTTCATGTGAATAATAAAAAAAGAAGACTATAGTTAGTCTTCCTGATAATTTTCCTGAATCTTTAGTTCTCTTCACCAGTTTTCTATATACAAGCAGCAGTTTTAAAATAGACAAGGACCTGTTTTGGGGCACATTTTTATCATATGACAATGGTGCAGAAATATACACAGCTGAAAGATTTGCAATTTCATTGGTGGTTTGATCCTCACCAGGAAATTTCCTATGCAAAACTTCTTGGTTTCATGTGAAAACAATAATTTTTTCTGTCTATGATGTTTGTGGTATTGGGTCAAGTTATTCTCAATATTAAGCTCATTTGCTATTTTTTCATCAGTTAAGTCTTCCCGTCTTTTATTACAATTTAATTTATAGAAATATCGTAATAATTAGCATTATTATTCTGCTTTCATGAAACAACATAAAAGTTATGTTGATGGTTTCAATAACTGAACAGTAATTTCAATAAAAAAATATTCCCCCGAAATTCTCTAATTTCGGCGCTTGTGATCAAAGGTTGGAAATTATATTAAAATCGCTTATACCCAGCTATTAATCATTTTAAAAAAGGGGATATTCACTTTATTTTGATTATTGTTGGCTGCTCGGTGCTACTGACTACGAACACTGTGAAAGGTAATATTAATTTTGTATATTAAGTCAGTGTCGCTACCAAATTAATTTTATACATGAATTTTCAACCATCCGTTGAATGGAAACTGTTATTCGTTCTTGACCTCATTGATGTTAAGATTTTGCACTTGTAGTCTTTCTTCTTTTATTCAGTCTGGTTCAGAGATGCTGAAAAAGATCCATCTACTTTGCCTTAATAATGGCACTGACTAATGGAACTAAAAGAATTTGCTAAATCTTAGGAATTATACCATCATGTTCTCCTTTGCAGTATTCGTCAGTGCATATAGCCCGGAGGGTGAATGAGCTGGACACTGGACAGTAACTGCTCGCCTTTATACAAACAATGTCATAAAACTCTAAACATCACTTCATACATTGTATATATATTCACATAATCAACCTCTCTAAATCGCAGCTAAGTTAGTAGATATGGTACGAGCAATTATTGGATACTCACAGTTTAAATAAATCCAACGTTACTTTTCAATGCACTTGGATTTGTCCAATTAGACATGGCATAATCTTGAGCAAAGTCTGATAGTATACGTTTCCCGTTTTAAAGTTTCAAGAACTTAATACTAGTTTAGAATCAGTGAACTCATTTGAAGAAACTGTTACTGCTATCCATCGATCAGCCTGGTGTAAGAACAAAATTCGCCGGATTTCAATAAAGTAGTTACCCTTTGAGTGAACTGGCTCCTAATTTTGATTTTTGCTTGCTTTTGGTCCAATAGCTTAGCTTGCTGAAATCCTAGATATTTGTAGGTCTCGCCATTTTGCATGGCAGTTATAATATTCCCATTGGGTAGTAACACATCTCCGTTAACGATTTTACCCTTCTCGATATTTAAGGTTTTGCATTTGTCTAATCCAAATCCCATTTGTATATCACTGGAGAATTTTTCAGTGATATTAAGTAAATGTTGAATTTGACGCTGGTTGGATGCGTATATTTTGATATCATCCATATATAAAAGGTGGGAAACAGTGCAGCTAGTGTTCCTGTTGGCTTTAAGTTTATAGCCGTAATCCGTATCGTTGAGTAGATTGGAGAGTGGGTTCATTGCCAAACAGAACCAAAGTGGACTAAGGGAGTCACCCTGGAAGATCCCCCTACGGATGGAAATTTCATCAGTTTGAAGGTATTGGCCATTTATTTGTAAATGAAGGTTCGTTCGCCAGTGCTTCATCGATGATTCTAGGAAAGTAACAATAAAGGACTCCTTCTTAAGTTCAAATGGGTGACCTCTCAGTCTAAGATCAGTGTTGAATAGAAACATAGATTGAAAATCACCATCAAAGTTGTGCTTAATGATTTTATAACATAATATCAAGTCTCCCCGAAGTCGACGGTCTTGAAACGAGATGAGATTCGCCCCAGTCAGTCGCTCCTCATAGGAAGGCCTTACGCGACCGAATGCAAGTCCAGTAGCCCTACTTTGCACGTTTTCTAATAAAACTTGGTCGCGAATATGATCAGGATACCACACAGAACCTGCATATTTTAAAATAGGACGCACGTAACATTTGTACAGTTTACAGTATGTTTCAAGTGACAGAGAACGATTTTTGTATCAGATAGAGTCTGGATTTCGAGCGGTTGCATACGGACTCTCCACAATAAATTTGAGTTCACTAAGATGCCTAGGTTATCATGACTGGTAACCGTATTTAGTAACTGCCCATTTAAGTTGTATGATAAATTGGGATTGGTCTTGCCAATGTGGAGTACATTACATTTATTAATGTTCAGGGGAAGCAACCAGTCCAAACACCACCGCTGTATAGTGTGTTTCCCTGCAAGTATTATGCAAAGTTTTTCGTCCGCTGGATACATTCATATTGGTGTTAGACTCGGAATCTGATTCTGATTTTGTTAAAGAAACTATTTTTAGCATAATTTTCATGGCAGTTCTCTTCTATAATTTCCCTTTTACAGGTTCAAGACCTACAAAAACTGCCAATATGTCAACAATTATCTATTTGCAATAGCTGTTTCTAATGCATAGATTGGACAAATATTATTTTCTCAAATATAAATAGCGAAGCTTAGTTGTTAATGTGTGATTAACCAGTCAAGAAAATTGAAAAGCTTTCAGTCATACACCACTGCTCTACTACTAGTATGAAAATGACTAATTATTGCAGCGTGTAAATTTTCAATTGTGCTGGACAAATATTATAGGTGCGCCACGTCAGTATTTTTATTTTTTTAATCCATTGAAAAACAGGGAGTGGATGTTGTGGTCAGGAACAATCAACCAGGGAATAGTATTTGTGAAATAAATACAGGAAAACAAACCGAACCTTTTTGTAGATTGCATGCTTTTCTACGTTGGGTGAACAGTTAGTACAGGGAATGAAGCAGTTCACCTGGCAATTTTTTCGTCCAGCATGGATTGATTTGAAATTTCAACAAAAGATAGGTTATAGCCTAAGGATCAAAATCTACATCGAACCAAAGGGCGCTGAAGCCTTGGGGGTGGTTGCCAGCCCATCTCGGGAGTGAATATTTTTTTTTTACATTTTAACCACAGGAATCGATTGAAAAGTGATTCTTAGCAAAAAATGTTCCATACATTTTTTTTGTAAAATCAATATTCTCTAAGTTATTCGCGATTGAAAGTAACGCTTTTTAGAGGAAAAAATCGACGTTTTTGATATGTTTTTCGCGGATAACTCGAAAATTATGCATTTTATCAAAAAAACTATGAAAAGCAAAATTGTAGCTTTTGAAAAAACAAGCAGAACCCTTTTTTATAATTTTTCTAAAACCAATAAGAACCGAGATATGGCCCATCAATGATTAGCTTTTTTTCCCAAATGCAAAATGTGATAGATTCAAAGTCAAATACCGGAAAAATGATGCATTTTTCGTAGAAAACTCATAGAATCTATTCCAAAGAGCATAATTAGACCTTTCTTTGAAAAAAAGGTCTGTAGCATCAAAATTGAGTGAATTATGACAAAAATAATGTCAGTACTGAATTTTTTATACAAAAAAATCGGTGAAAACAACCCCCAACTACCCCCCTAATTAAAATTGATCTTTACTCTTGTGCAATTCTTTTTGTATATATATGTATGATTAATATGTCCAAGAAGTTCAACCAATTTAAAATTCATAGTTTTCGAAAAATTATGGCTTGAAGTAAAAAGTTATTTTTCATAATTTTGTATTTTTTACCCTTTCTTTCAAAATAACTCCGAAAATATTAGAGGTACCAGCAAAGTTAAAAAACGAAATTGTACATTTTTTTATGGTAAAAATTTTCCTGTAAGTAGATTTTTTGTACAGTTAATATTTGACGAGATATAGCCGTTCAAAACGTCAATTTACGCACGAGCACCACCTTTTTTTAGTCCTTTAAACTCATCCCATTTAAAAGCGAAAGGGTCTAAAGAGATTTAACTTACAGATCCTTGTAGTTCTTGACAAACCTTACAAAATCGTTTTTGAATAAACTTTTTATCATCAAAAATGAAGGAAATACGTTAAAAAAAATTTTTTTTGTACTTAAATCTACTTTTTTTCAATTTATATCTATCACAATAGTTTATAAAAATTGCAATGTTATGAAAGGTGGTTTTTAAAGGTTGAAAAGTTACTTAATGCACGTGACACATTTTTTTACAACAGAATTATTGAGCAAATCCCTATTATCATTAATTATTTTTCTCTTGGCAAAAATTTTTTTTTACATATAACACTAATAACAGTTGATTTTTAAGTGTTGAAAAAGTATAAAATTGTATTTTGAAATGTAACAAATTCATCATTCTACTAATTCAAACCAATTTTCACCTATCTTAAGATTTATAATGCTATTTTTTAATTTTTAACATTTAGGGGTAGTTTTCACCCCTAAGAAACAATCAGGGTTCGTCGGCATGACATGATATATAAAGCAGAGGGTGAGTTGAGCCTAATCCCAAATTTTTATGCACATCAATCAGAGGCGAAATCATTTTTTAATGATTCGTGATTTTTTTTGCAGTAGCAGGGGCTGCTTTTTAAGGGTTGAAATATGATGGAATTGTATTCCAAAGGTAAAAAAAATCATTATTCAACTTATCCAAACCAAATCTTACCCATTTTCAGGATTAAAATGTTATTTTATGATTTTTGACAAAAAAGGGTAGTTTTCACCACTAAAAACCGTTTAGCGCCCTTCGGTTCGATATAGATTTTGAACCTTCGGCTATCACCTACCTCCTGTTGAAATTTCAAGACAATACATGCTGAAAGAAAAAATTGCGAGGTCTTACCTTTTTTGAGCTTCATTCCCTGTACTAAGTGTAGAAAGAGACAGCACTACATTTCTACTTCCTTCAATTTCCACAGCAATAGCTGTGAATTTGTCTATAGAAAATGTGAGGCTTTACAAGTAATCGTAAACAATGTCCCTATTATATTTTATCTAAAATCATCGATAGATGTGATGAGATTTAATTGAAATCTATTCTAGCTTCCTAAAAATAGATTATTTATAACTCAAATGAAATTAATCATGAAATGCTAAGTAAAATGTGCGATATGAGCACACTTCAATTTTGAACGTTTAATAATTCAAATTTCGGATTTCCGACGTGTGTAAACAAGGTAAGTTGTATAGCCGGTCTGTTGTGGAGGGTATTATAAAGGGCTTTGTTAACAGTTTAATTATCTTTAATTGGGGCAATTCATTTTGTATCGTTAATATGTTAAATCCCTAAAGCTCGTTAAATACTCTCGGGATTAGGAAGGGACGTGAGGAAGATTTAGAAAGAAGTGGTTTTTGCTTAGGGTCTCGAATTTGATGTTCTGAAAGTCATTTTGATTTCAAGGAAAACAGTGATAGAGTGTGTGAATAGGGGAAACAAATTGAATTTAATCCTGGAAATAACAGGAACTATTAAAAATCAAATAACGTATCGCGAGACACACGGTAAGAACTTTAGTTCCTTTTAAGCAATATTCAAATTTTTTGAATCAATAAATAAATACATAAGAATCTATTTTACTCTGGATGAAACTTCATTTAACAAAAATATACAATAGTATTAATTATAAAAATCTTATCATTAAGTTGATTGGCACAAATTACATATTAAGTATTCTATTAACTGTAATTAATAATACAATGTATGATGACAATCAACATTTTGCGCCGAGAGACTAGCTCGCCGGCCGAGTCGAGGCACATAACGTAACAACGTAACGTAACGGTCAGATCATTTGCGTCGCGACCCCTCTCGATCGGTCAGATTTTTTCCTCGCTCCAACCTAACATAAAAAACTTAAGTTCTAATAATTGTTTAAACTCTTTCTTTGTAGCATTCTGTTACGTTCTTCGTTATTTTATTTAGTTAATTTTTGTTGCTGACTAGTCAGTTCCTCCAAAATCTCTACTAAATTTTCGAACATGTCCTTTCCCTGCATTAGCAACTTCAAAATAAAATAGTTATTTGTATGCCTAGGCCGCAAAATACCTTTTTAACATGCCGGAAGAACAGCTATCGCCGAGGCAAGATCTTGAGGTCGTTAAGAAGCTTCGCGACCATGGCATACACACTATTTTTCGTGCAATCGTTGAAATTATTAAACTAGATAATTGTGAATGAATATATCAACAGCAGTTCAATGTATTCAACAATGTCACCGCGTGCTGTGGAAATGATATGATTCAATATACAAAATATTATGACAGATCTTGATAAAACGAAAAATGTCCGATAAGTACTGATAGCGATATTTCATTACCTTCCACTCCTCCTGAACTCAAAAGCGTTGTAATTTCGGCTTTATTCAATAAAAAATAATCCTCGTCTTTGTGGTATTTTAGAAATGTCAAGTTTGGAAGTGATATTCCAATTTGGATGTGACGTTTGGTTTCGCAGCCGCTGCTATGGGTAACGGCCGCGAAATTGAATTTCGTGGACTCTGTTGAGGACGCGAAATACTTACTTTTCGTGCAACTGCACGAAAGTTTCTTTTTATCAAATGTCCCTTTAATTGTTGACTCCAGCCAAGTCATCTCCTATTAAAGAACCTACTCTAAGTATGGACAGACATTTATTTCATCCGAAACTGAACTGTTTTGGAATCCAGATTTATTTATTTCCATATCATTTCCTGTGGAAGTATTAATAATAGTTCAATACTCCCAACTGTTTCGTGGTTTCTTAATAGTTATTTTTCTACTCTCACACTAGTAAATTCCATATTACCTACTATTTGGATACTAACACGTAATGACTAGCACGTGATAAAAAAAATTACGCTTCAGTTCTAGAAAAACAACAATTTATCACCCAAGCCTAGTCAGTCAATGGTTTCGAGTAACCATGGAAACGAGTTAGTAGAGGTTGTTTTGACGTTTTATAATTAAAAAGACTCGCTGTCACTAGCTGTTAGTGTGAATGTACTTGTTATTCATGCGTTTTATTTTTATTAATGAAGTTGTTCGTAGAAAAAGTATAGTACACAACTAGAGTTGTGAGCTTATTACATGCTTTTTTCTATTCGCATGTAATAAGCAACTTACAACTCTTGTTATGTAATATACTATTGCGTAACTAGTTATGAAAAGAGCAATATTGTTCAACAAGCGTAATACTTGCCAAAACGAGCGCTAGCGAGTTCTGCAAATTACGCGAGTTGAACAATGTCGCTCTCTAAATAACGTGTACGTACGTGTACGTGCGTGTACGTACAACGTTTCATCTAATTCCGCGCTTTCATAATATTCAATAAAATCTTCAATTACAATGATAATATCAATGTGGATTTAAATGGTGCTAAAAGTATTATTGCTATGAAGTATTCACCAAGAAAATTGACTCACTTTAAATAACTGTGCCTTGAATGATGTTGTTTTCAATGTTTATAAATCTTAAAATACCATTGAATTAAAATAATGGGGTAATTGTCAGAGTAAATAATGAAATAATTGTCAGTTTTGACAGTACCCAATTAATAAATTATCCTTTGAAACTTATGTGGTATCTCTATGTTGAAACTGAAACAGTTACGTAAAGTTTTTACATAACTACTTTTCATAACTGATATATGAAGGTTGTGAAAAATGTGACGCTACCTAACGTCAAGGGGTGACTTAAAGTGTCACATTTGATAGCGGAATTCGATCAATATATTTTTCAATACTTTCAATTTAAATGAATATATCGAAGCTAATTTATTCAATGTTTAACAACATACAAATAGCCTACGGATGTATTTAAATGGAAATCCAAGTTTTTTCCATTGGGTTGGTTAATTATTCATAAATATTGATTATAAATGGAAGTTCTGAGTATCTATAATGCTGGTATTCGTGAGAAGTCATATTTAGCTTCGCTCCCTATTATTAATGATGTTTTATTCCATCTACTATTTATTCACTTTTTTTGTTGATAATTTCCGTCGTTCCAGATATTCAATTTAAATAGATCTCCCGTCCTTCAACTCAAATTGCTCTAGAAAGCGTTTTAACCACATTAAGTATAGTTTGAGCGTGAACATTTTACCAAGTTTACCTCCAGCTTATACATGCCAGATATAAAATAAGATTTAATACTCTTAATAATAAAATATCTTCAAAGTAGTGAAAGAGCGAAGGGTCTGGTTGTTCGTCTGCATGATTGTTTTGAATTAGCTAACTTTTCTCGTGAAAGTTTCATAAGTAAGATTAACGTGGGTTCATAAATAACAACTGTTGATGTTATAATGTACTCTACGAACCGGTCTAGACATATTTACATATCAAATTAGCTAAAATACACAATTTTTGGATTTTCGTGCTGTTCTTGAGATAGTCTGAGCAGGTTCATTATATTTTATAGAGGATTTTAATTTCACTAAAATATCACTAATTTGTACTGAGCACCATAATATCGATCTGAATAATAAAATCAAATGAAAATTATAAAATGGGGAGCCAGTTACTCTTTTCAAATGATGGAATAAAACAATTCAATTTGTTGGAATCTACATTAAATATTTGATACTATGTTCAACTTATTGTGACGCGCTTCGCTAACACAGTAGCTTTCTCAAACGAGGTATAATGAAAAATTTTCAATTTATATATAGTCTCCTCATACTGAGTTTTACGGATATTGACAAAAGTATTATAATCTATTTACATTGAAATAAAAAGCAAAAAGTGTCTAAATATGGAATTAACTAAAGTATTTAACTAGTTTACCTGGAAATTCATTCACAACAATCTTACCGGAACTTTTCTAGGTAAAAAGGTTTAATAAGGAGAATTGTTTGATAACTATTTGGTCGTTAACAAGATTATCTGAATATTTGTTTTTATTCATCTCAAGAGCTTCTAAAATATTTAATTTGAGAGATGTGTGTTCTACCTATATGCAAAATTTTAAAATTTGAATGGAAAATGTGCTGGTTTGATAATATTATAAATGATTTGAGTGATTGGAATCTGATTTTTGTTTGTGATAGCTACGTTTTTGTTCTGAAATTCTAGTTGTAAAATTCCTAAAATTCTTATCACAGTTGTCATTACCACATTTTAATTTATAAGCCCCTAATTTGTTTAATTTTGG
Source organism: Galerucella calmariensis (assembly GCA_910591675.1). Classification (NCBI taxonomy): domain Eukaryota; kingdom Metazoa; phylum Arthropoda; class Insecta; order Coleoptera; family Chrysomelidae; genus Galerucella; species Galerucella calmariensis. The sequence goes on from CAJUYG010001256.1 coordinate 30,682, forward strand.
AGATTTGTTGTTTTTAATGAATTTGGATAAATTTTAATCGGTTTTGACGCAAATATTCAAGTCTAAAGTTTCTAAAAATGATTTGACTCCTAAGGATGGTATTCCAAAGTATGTTAAGACTTTGAATTGATTATTTTTGTTTTCATCAAAAGGAAACATTCGTACTAGTCTAGAGTATGTTTTAGTATCTTTTTTCAAATAGAAAATTTTTCAAAAACATTCAAAAGCCTTTAGTTGTTAAGTCTGAAAGCAAAATGACACCCAATATCTAGCTAGACATTTAAAAAAAACCATATCCATATTTGAAATAATTCTTCCAAAAACCATAATGAATGCTGTGAATTATTGACATTCCAACAGAATTTCCATCTCTACTCAGTGATTCCTATATCCCTTTTTTCGTAAGTATTTCATGAATTTTTTTCCGGAAATGCCACAAATATTGTCTAGCGGTTTCTGGGACTCATTAGAACGTGTAAAATAGATCTCAGATTCCAATAAATACTAGTTTTTTTCCTTAACTATCTACCATCAAGCTTAACATTGAAATGTAAGGTACTTTTAACCAGATTTTCATTATTCATGACTGTAGCTATGGTTCTTTCCTAAAAAGTCGTCATGCTAATCAAATTATTTGAAATATCAATAGTGCAGCTCTTATATAATCTATTTTTTTTTAATTTCATGAGCTTCTCAGCGTTGGGTATCCAGTCCATTACCAAAACGAAAACGTATTGAAACCTAACCTAACCAGCCCATATACGGAGTGCTATGAAAAAAATCATTAAATTCTGTTGTAGCAGTGATGTTATTTCCAAGATTATTTTTCATTTCCTCCCGCTCCGCTTTCGTTCCATTAGGTCATTATATCTGTAAATCTTTCAACTTTTTCTTTCCAGAATAGTTTTTCATTCGCTGTCTAGCGCACATTAGAACGTTGTTTCTTTATATTTTTTGATATATGGATATTTAAGGATCATATTTGGGATCCCTTCTTTTGCAGATGAATTTTTTGGTACAGTTGAAAAATAAACGAGTGAGTATATTGAATGTTTTTTGTACGAGAAAAATTTTTAGGGATGATTAACTTTGCAATAGAATAGCGATTCAGGAAATTCCGATACGCCTGTAACTTTGTGGATGAAGATAGAATCTTAAATTTTCAGTGATTAGCAGATCAAACTTTAACAAATTACATTCAATTGAATTTCTGAAGTGAAATATTCACGTACAGCATGTCTCTCACTTGAAAGCGAATAGAAATATTTGGATGGGACTAAAGTCACTTCATTCCTACACCAATCACTGGGATGGAAGGTGTAATTTGTGAAACCCATTCGAAAAGGAAATAATATGAAAAGGTGAAGACACACAATAAAACAAAAATACAAATCTCGACCACTTTCGAACACTTTTTACCAATTTAATACATATCGAACAATCAAAACAAAAGTGAAAATATTAAATATCTATTGAATTATTCGACAATCAACATATTATCTTGAAGTTTGCACAAAGCCAGGTTGGGGAAGAAGTTATTATAATCAACACTTAAATTAATATCTTACACACGCTAAAGATGAGCGAAGGAACTTATCTTAATGGGCTGGGTTGTTTTCAGTTCTCAGCAGATTTGCGACGATAACCACAGCTACTAAATGGAAAATATAACTTGCCTAAAACTTAAATTTGCCTTATTACTAGCGGTGTAACTTGCCGGCTGCAGAACAATAAAGAATAAATCACGTCACAATGAATTTGAAATAAACTTGCAGTCTCGAATATCTGGAGACAAAAATAAGTGGAGAATTGGATAAAAATTGTTATTTCATTTTGGAGTGGCTGATGCGACAAGAAAATTGCATATTTAGAGATATTTCGGAAATTTACAAGGAAGTGACCAAACTAAGATAAATGGTTTGAGCTAAAAACTCAACAAACTAAACGGCATGTTACAAGCGCTGGAAAGACCAAGTTTTTTGGTCATTGTCAATGAAATACATAAAAATTACAGGTGTTCAAACCATTTTTCGATTAGCGGTAGTTATATTATTTATAATTAATCTTTCAGGCGGAAATTCACGCCATGTGTAGAGAGCAAGCCAATCTCATACATAGAACATTAAAAAATTTCTCGGACAGCCAAACGGCTTTGAAAGCACTTAGCTACCCAAGTAACACATTTCATTTGCCAAGCAAATAATGCTAGATCGAAACAAATAATCCGGAAAAAATGCTAAATGGCATATTTTATCATTATTTTTTTGAATTATTTCAACATTCCTTCAAAGACGTCCAATCTCTTTCGAGACCAAATATTGCAGCCAAGTAGCAATGATTGCTAATAAGTCATTAAAAGTAGCCAAAGAATATAAATATTGGCTTTAAAAAATGCCAAAAAATGAATGGCGAAATTGGAATTTTGTATGGTCATAAAATGCCATTAAGTGCTTCAATGAGTGCCATTTAAAAGCAATGATACGAAGTTTGGTATTGGAATTAATTTGGATTTTAAATGGAAATAAATTCCAAAAATTTTTTTACTGTATTGCTAACCTCAATGCGATTGTAAATCTCAATTTCAGTTGAAAGGTTTCATAATATTTTAGAAATCATTATAGATAATGGAGAAAAAGATTGGATTAAAAATAAATGGAAATTCCAAAACTTCGGAAATTTGGACAAACAGGTGCGTATTAAGTACATAAAAGTACTTATTAGCTTCAAGAGTGACACAAAAGTCGATTTTAAATCTACTTCGATGCTTGTTGTGTTACTTGGGTATCACCGTGTAACGTCGAAATTGGTTTTAGACTGTCGAAAAAGACTCTTCCAAATAGCAGAGCTCAATAAAGAATTGCTGATCTGGATCCCTGGCCACTCTGGCAGGGAAGGAAACGAGAAGGCAGTTGCAAAGGAGGGTGCCGCACGTGTTTCTATCGGACCAGATCCTACAATTGGCATCGCAATATGTTTTGTCAAACAAACACTGAATACCTGGACAGCAAGAAGAAAGCTCTTCTGGCATAATTTACCAGGATTGGTTCATTTGAAGGCTTTTATATATATCCTTCAAATAATGTCTCCAAAGAAATGCTAGACTATAGCAGGCATGACCTACGTTGTCTAACAAGCTTTTTAACAGGCCTCTCTCTCGCCTTCGGACCTGAAATATAATTCACCAAATAAACTATTCAGCTTTGTTAAGAAGATTAATTTGTTTGGTGAAATCTGAAAACAATAGGCTCTTGCGAGTCGCAGGGAGGGCCTTATAGACCCACTCACCACACACCTAGTCTAACCTATGTTGAATCTGACCATAAACAGGCTTGAACATTCGTATTCGTATTCGTACTTTTCACGTCGTTGTGATATACACATAGATTCGAAAGTTTTGCATCACCCTAAATCTCCGAAAAAAAAAATATGTTTATTATAAATGGATCAGAGATTAATCAAATAATTAGTTTGTTTCAATTAAAAAAAACGCGTATATTTGTCGAAAATTTTTATTATCCAATAATAAACTTGCATTAAACATAAAAAGTATTCTTAGAAATTGAATAAATTAAATACAAATTGATTCTTTTTGAAGAAAAGGTTAAGTGAGAACCTGCATGAGAACTTTTAATAAAGAGAGTATTTCCACCTCTAGAATTTATGCAAGCTTGAAGTCGCCTGCCCATGCTGTTTACCAAATTATTGATATTCTGTAAAGGAATATTTCGCCATTCTTCTTGGGCCGCATGAACAAGCTCTTGTACACTCCTGGGTGGATTTCTGCGTGTTGCCACTGCCCTGGCAAGCATGTCCCAAGCATGTTCTATGGAATTCATGTCATAAGATAGGGCAGGCTAGTTCAAACGATTGATCCCTTTAGTTTCAAGATACTCATTTACAGCTCTGGTCCGATGAGGTCGGGCGTTATCGTCCATAAAAACGATGGAATTACCAACAGCTGCGCGCCATAGTCTCACGTGAGGATGTAGAATCTCTCTGAGATACCTATCACCAGTCATCGTTCCCCCCACATGAACTAATTCTGTGCGATCATTTAACATGATACCAGCCCAAAACATAGCACTTCCTCCTTTGAAGGGCGGCACGGGGCGAGCATGGGCAAGCTGAGCAACTTTCGTTGGATCCCGCCACACACGTATTCGATGGCTATCTTGTAACAAACAAATCCTCGTCTCGTCGGAAAAAAACACCGAATTCCAAAATTCTTCATGCAAGGCTGCGTGTTCTAGAGCCCACTGTAGTCGGCGAACTCTGTGCTCAGGTTGTAGTCTGGACACTCTTATTGATCGGCGACACCTCAAACCTGTCGCAAGTATTCGTCTTAGTAATTTCGAGATCGATACTTGAACTCCCAACGCATGTCTCATATCTCTTTGGAGTGCTGGTATTGCCATAGTTGGGTTTCTTCGGATAGTTAAGTGTATATAGCGGTTCTGCCGCTGATTAGTAACACGCCTTCTACCGCTTCTAGGTCTATCACGAAGAGAATTGGTCTGGAGATACCGGTTCCATACACGAGACACATCACTTTGCCAAACGCCAACTCTGTTTGCCACGAACCTTTGAGAATGACCTCCTCCAACTAAAGCCACTATTCTTGCACGGTCACTCTCACTTATGACTTGACGATTTATGTTTGCACTTAAAATCGTGAAAATCAAATGCATTGAATGTTAAAATGATCGCACTAAAAATGTTATCTTACAAAAAAAAACTGTTAACACTTGTATATTGCAAAAAATATGGAACATATTGAAATGGTAAACATTGATAAACAAGCCAACAAAAAATTGTTAGCGCAAAAAATTCCTTCGCATCCGAAGAAGGTGATGCAAAACTTTTGAATCTATGTGTATATAACATGTGTTGACCCACTAATATTGGTAGAAAATAGAGTGAATGTGTGTTGATATACGCATCACAAGCCAAATATAAATTAATTTATGCCATGCATAATAACTAATAACGTCAACTGGTGTTTTTGTAGATGTGAAACAATTTCTAGTACATTAACAAATTGTTAAATTATTCACATGTTCAATTTTGTAATAGTACTGTAGAGGGGTAAAACAATTATGCATAACGTTAACCACCATTAGTTGATTACGCCACGGTTATAATTCAATTATCAACTAAAACACACTTTACATACGTATATTTTCTGTTAAGCACTTAAGTATTTGCATTTCTAAAAACAAGAAAAATAAATAACGGAAACAAAAAGTCTATTAAAGTTTACTGTGGCTATTGGTCATCAGAATATTCATTATTGATTCACAGCCCAGAGGCGTGAAGTCCATTGTTTCTATAACGCGTGTTTTGCATTATTGTGGTTTTGCTGGAGCTTCTATTTTTTTTGAAACAAAAATTCAAAACATTGTTTTAGCAGTGGATTGGCTATCACGTTTTTTTTAAATTTCTGTTATCTGTATTTCATTGTGGGTCAATAGATTTGGAAATGCCTACATAATATGTTTTTTTTTCACCATAGAGACAAATACTTTTGGTGAAAACGGTGAAAAAAGAATTGGCAGATATTGAGATAGATATTTGTATTTGTATAACCTTTTTTTTAAAGAAGTAGCAAACCACTTAGTAAAATTGTGTCTTGACATCTGCTCTCTATAATGAAAAATTTGTTCCACCCATTCGTAAGACGAGAATTGTGAATCAATTCACGAAGAATAACAATGTCGGATTCACGAACAAACCTACGATCCTCACACGATACGTCACTGGTAGTTGCTTACCTATATGTTATGCGCATTGTCGTGATGATAAAAAAACTGCGAGTTCTTCTTCCTCTTCTTTCCTAGATCCTTTTGCCCTTTCAGGCGTCGGATGTGGATTCCATGTCCTGTATCCAATTCTTCCACGTCTTTCTGTCTCTTGCAAGGTTTTTCATTTCTGCTATGGTCTATCCTCTTTCTAAACCCATCTCTTGTATTTGGTCTAGCCATTTCCTTCTAGGCCCACCACTTTGTTTTTTGGTTGGTTTCCCAATCTCCATTATTTTCTCAGTTAACCTATTTGGTTCCATTCTTACCATATGACCATACCAGCTAAGTTGTCTTTTTTATTTCACCAGTCCTGTTTAGTTGTCTCTCTAATGACGTTATTTCTAATTCTATTCCATTTAGTTTTCCCTGCAATTCTTCTTAGATGTTTCATTTCTATGGCGTTTATTCCAGTTTCGTCCTTTTTTCGCACAGTTCAATTTTCACTTGTGTATAATATTGTAGGAACTATTATCAAAATATGAATTTTCATTCTCACTTCTAAGTCTATATCTTTTTGTCCAATAATTGTTTTATTAAAAAAATAGTATATTTTTGTTGATTTATTTGCTCTGTTTGTTATTTCTGCATCTTCTGTTACTATACTTCCCAAAAAAACTGCGAGTTCAAGCCACAACAACAAACCCAATGCGGGCTATACGTGAGTGAAGTCCAGCAGTGGAATAACAAAAGCACACGTGATTTTAACTGCATAGAAAGGAAGAAAATGACATTGTATCTGTTTTTCCCGATCAAGACTGTAAGTCGAAGTAAAAACTTCACAGGACGTATTCGATCTAAAATATTCCCGAGATTACCGTAAATTATATGTAAAAATAAAGATGTCGGAATGCCTCTATGACTTTCATGTTTATTTTATGACAGCAAAACAAGGATTTGGCCGCAATATCCGAAACTTCTATAGAATTTGAATTGCAAAGTACATAAACGGCAAGCGGCGAGGTCTTAAAGACGATTCACAACCACCACCTATACGTTTCCACGCTTTTCTTGGCCTTTTCCAACTTTTCCAGGGTAATATGCAACTTTTTGTTCCTGTGAGAGTTTTCTCGAATATGAGAATTTGTGTTCGGAATTAACGTCAATTACTGACATCCCGTTAAATTTGAACAAATAATGTAGAGCATATAAATTTTATTACTTGAGAATGGATTTACATTTAAACTTCAGTTGAGATTCATAACTTGTTTGATTACCAAAATTTAACTAGTTTATTTGAAAAAAGTCAGTGTGAATGGAAATTTAATTTACTCGAAGTATATATATAATCAGAACCTTAATGTACCCTAAGGTGTTAAGGTGTTTTCGTTGTGTACAAATTTAGCCCATTCCCGTTTATTACCAGCCTCTAACTTCGCCTCCTGCTGATTTAGTCCACGCTTTTTCAGGATTTCCGCTACTGCATCATCCCAGATTTCTCGTGGTCTTCCTCTTGGTCGCCTTCCACATACTTTTGTTTGCCATATTACTTTTGCCTGTTGTTTGTTTTTAATGCGTACTAAGTGGCCATACCAACTTAACTGATTCCTTTTTATATTTTTATTTTATTTTTATATTTTATTTTATTCCTAATACTGCTCTCAGATACTTCATCCCATTTTCTTCTCGTCTCTTTCGTAAGAACCCAGCTTCCACTTCCATACGTTAAAATTGCTTCAAAAACGGTTACTTACCTGGCGTAAAGACGATTCCCCTAGGATAAGACCTATCCATTGCACTGGAAGTACATGAACAAAAATAATGTGAATAGGATCGAAATAATGTTTATTTAAAAAAAACCTTTCTACAGATATAAATGTGCTTCATGACATTTTTCTATATCCTTAAAAAACCCACTTCAATATCCTTATTTATATTTCCAAATCATCAATTTGTACACAACATGGAGATACGAATTCGAAAAAACATATTGCTCACATTCCTTTACTTGGATTTATACTGATCCTCTTTAATAATCCTCATTCGTAGGATTGTCCCTATCTGGTAGTTTATGGATCTTTTTCTCGATGAATCCAGGGTATATTTCTGCAGAATCACAAAAATTCTAAATATGAGTTTCTTTGGAATTGATAAAACATGTTAGCGAGATTTTTACTGGCTAATGAAAGGAAGGATACATGCAATAAAAAACGGAACATAGGGTTTTAAAGTATTCTCCGATTTAAATAGTCATCCAACAAAAATTTTCTATAAATTTACTTGGATAAATATCAAGTATTTAGCTGAACAGCTGGATTTAGAACCACTGTAAGAAACCCAGCCTCTTCACCCTTCCAATATTTGATAGTTATGTGGTTATGTGTCCATAATACTACATATTGAAACAATATGCTCACGTTTTATGTTGTTCAAATTGAAAAATCAATTGTTAAATTATCTTTAGCAATTAATGTTCCGAGCTAAGATTGATTTCTTTTGGCAATAACGGCTTCCAAAATAAAAATGAATTCGTAAATGGAACAGAATAAGATTCTTTAAATCAAAACAAATTGAAAATGGATGCCGAAAAACTGCTTAAAACACTAAAACTGGGAAACTAATTAATTTAGGGTTACAACAGTTCTCCTTGTTGAGCCAAACAAAAACCGAATGTATTGAACAAAGAAAATCTTGTATCTCTAAGCTGATTCGGTGTAATGTTTGCACAATGCTGGACAACTGCAGTCTTGTAAACATCCACACTTACGAAATTTCTCAATTATTCGTTCAACTGTAGACTGTGAAGGCTCTGGCCGGTTTTTAAAATCAACAACTAATAAATTTACCAGTTCCCTAATCGTGTCTTTAATCTGTTAAAGCTTGATATTAGTAGACTAGTTCAAAAGCTGCTCTGATACAATGCTTAAAATCCCTATGTTCCTTTTCTCATTGCATGTATCTGTATAGTCTTGAATCGTGTTTATTTTCTGGTTGAATTTTCACACTCATCTCTCCTAAAACGCACTCTATAGTTTAATGGCCTTTTGAAACTAAGATAATGGTAACTTTCGATTTTCGTAATTAAAATTGATTAATTACAAGTCCCTCAATTTAATTATACCTCATTGTAACCGATGTTATACTTTCCCTACGCCACGCTACCAATAACTTCCTGTTTCTCTTCCAAGACACAATTGAATTTCGTTCTGAATTTAGCATTTGGCGGTTAAATCTCATCAACATGAGAACTACAGGTGTATACAGGACCCCTTCAGCAATTATTTCAGTGAGAACTGAATGTGATTTATATTTTACTGACGCTAGCACGGCTGTTAATGAATTGCGCTTGCACCAAGTGACGAAGCCGCAATATGGTAATAATTTGTGTTGTTAGTAATAACCTCCGAACAATCAACATACTGGAAGAGAAAACAGACGTATTATCCAATGCCAACATAAACAATGTCAAAGTTTATATTGCTGGATCTCATAGATGTTGCCATGTCGTTTTTATAAACGTAATATTCATCCAGTGATCCAATTGAGGAAAGTTTTTCTTGGACCGATTGTATTTTTGGTTATATCCAACAATAATATTCAGGAAATTTTGGGAAAACAGTTTGAATAACACACAATACTGAGACCACACTTTGTTTGAACCAACTTCTAAGTAAAGTTCGGAGTTCGGTAAACCTGTGAAACAATAAACACCACTTTGGCATTTTCTTTTGCAAACTTTAAAGCGAATGATCATTTTGTGAATAAAATTTAAACCAATCGTCTGAAATTTCTCTTCGGTGATATATCCCAGTGTCAAGCTATCCAAACTCATTTGAAATATGGACTCCTCCAGTTGAGTCCCAGTTGTATTAGTGTATTTTACGTTGTTCGGACCCTAAGAGTTTCCATCACCGCCCCCGCTCTTGTAAAAAGCTCCACAAGAATATACCTATAGTCTGGACGGTCACAAGAAAAACTACATGTGAACAAAGACCACACTTGGTGTATTCTATGTCGACTGCGTATTGGAATACTCGCAGTAGAGGAACAGAATATGACTCGTTCAACCTTATCTACTTGCCTTAGTTATTCAATGTTAACGTGATTTTATTTTCGTGCGGTTGTTTTGAGAACGAACTAACTTTAGTTATATCATGCCCTCTTGGCAACTATGACTTGGGCTTCTAGCTTCATATAGAACCAAGTTACTGAGCAATAGAAAATGGGGGGATGACTTTGGGGAAAGAAGGATATAGCGATGCCTATGTTGGCGGTCGCATTACCATGCTCCTAGATTTAAAAAGGGCCTGAGCTTTTTTAAAAATAGTCACTTAATGTAGGATACGTTGAAATATTATATACATTTATAATAATAAGGTATATTTTGCAGTTCAAAATCATTGTTAATTTTGAGTCAAAATTCAATGTAACGGTCTAGGAATATCACAGGTTTTTCAACATAATTACACTTTATTAACTCGGGACAAATTACTGAGAAAAGTAGCATATGTGTACATCATTTAAAGTACACTGGAATAGTTACAGTCACGTTAATATCACCTGATATTTATTAAAAATGTGATCCGTCATACCATGATGATTTACGTTTGGGAATTGCCGCCGTATTTATTAAACATTGTCAGTTTCATTTTCCCTTCAAAATTATTATCCACTGAAGTGAATAATTACTGAAGTTTTACATAAACGAAATGAGGTCGTACAAGCGAACGAACGGAAAGTGATTTCCGGCTTCTCCTTAGACATAAATCGAACAAAGATTCCTTAAAACTCCTCGTGTTTTCAAACTTTAAATGTGGATATTGCCCACTATGGTTATTAATGACTTGGGCGGGTAAATACCGATCCAAAATATGATACTTTACAGCAAGTAGAGGATTTTGTATTTAATATTTTTGAAAGCTGGAGTACATAATTTGTTTTGTGTAGAATCGTTTCTGATAGGTTGAGAGTCATGCGATTGAAACGTTAATTATTTTCAGTTTTAGAGTAACTATCGGAGAAGACAGCTGAAGAGACAAAAGAAACAACGAAGAACTAAAGACCAGTATGGCCAGCTCATACAATGCACCAGAAACTTTATCAGAGTCGCAAAGTCGGAACAATTTGTGAGGAAAGGATTATCATAATGTCGCATTGTTAAGCAACCATTAAAGCACTGACCTTTACTGTAATCATTTCAAAATGGTGTTGGAATGCCTAGGCAAACTCAATGAACTAGGCGAGAACACTATATTTACCTTGCTGTGGATTCTAGGACACAATGAAGGCGAAGGAAACGAAATACTAGATGAACTAGCAGAGATGAGGATTGCCGCACCCTTTTGGAGACCGTACCTCTTTTTCGGTATCATCTCCAATGTAATATTGGGAAAAATAGGCAAAGCCGGAAAATAGAGAATATCTGACCATCGGGTGCACAAGTCAAAGTAAAACTGCACTAAGAGTTTTAACAAAGATTCTAACGGGACATTGTCGCCTGAATGGACACCTGAAAAAGCTCAAAATAGTGGATAGGAAAGAATTTAGATTATGTGGCATGGAATAAGAAACCTCCATCCACATACTTGAAAATTGCACTGCAAGAAACCTGCAGATATCCTGAAATTCCTCCGGGAAATAGGACTAAATGAGCTACTATAAGTCTATGAAAGTCTTCTCAGAAACTGAGTTGAAGTGAGGAAATATACAAAATACATACTCACATATAACTAGGAAAGTTTGAAGACATGGGGAAGTACTAAGCACTAGTCAATACCAGACGAAGCCATGGAGGAAATCAAAATAAGAGCCATCCGGTTGGCTATAGAAATCTCGAACCAACCTACACCAAGAAAAAGATTTATTTGTGACAATCAAAATCTTATTATGTCAAATAAATATGATTTTCCATATGGCCTAATTAATATTTAATTTGTCGTTAAGAGAGGATTTGTTTCAAGTTCGGAAAGTAATATTGTTGATGAATAAAAACATATTCATTGTCATCAATAAAATGAGTTATCTATCGAAAATTACATTTATTTTTGTAAAAATGTATCATATTTATCTCAAACAACGTTTATTGAGGTATAATGACAAAATAGTTATATTAATCTTTGAAAGCATTTAAATTGAATAAAGTAGTTTTCCAATAACCAATACTTATTTTTGCAAGCTAACTATATCGTTTTATAATAAAAAAATTACTTTATAGCAGAATGACATTTCTTTACCATAAAAAGTATATTGTCTGGATTAACGATATGTTTTTTATTCATAAAAAATGTATCTTCCCAGCAGATTATTTTTTTTGCTGGAAACAAATGTTCCTTCTTCAAGAAAACTATTAATTTTTACTAAAATTTCTATATATTCATCATAACCGAACCATAATTTTCATAAACATTATATTGCCTTATAGTGAAAAAATATATTTCCCCAAAAAACCGAATTATTTATGGTATTGTTTTTTGTTTATGGAAGTTACCTACATGCACTATTCAATACACTGAGCTTTTGAAATGTTTCTAAATATTCAGAAATATATAAAAAGTTTACGGTGTATTAAGCAGTATGGGTAACTTCCACACGGTTCTCTAAATAATTAGATTACTTAGAAAAATATATTTTTCACAAATATTTGTCTAAGCCGTTTCCAGACTATGTCGAACAACAAAGTTGACTTTCGTTTTGTGTGTGTGGATCGAATTGGTCGATGGTTATCTGGACACGGATTAAAATTACAGTATATTTATGACAAACATGTTTAAATCTAATAAAAATTAATGGTCTTTATGAATGGTCTTATGAATAAAACTGTTTAGTAGGAAAGCAGGATAGGAATAAAAAAAAACTTGCTGCTGAATATTTTGATCTATTAAAAAGAAAACTATACATTTTAAAAACAGATACCATACATTTATGAAATGGACACCAAACATTGTTGAAATTAAACATACCTACATGATCTAAAACATAACCAATAATGGTATCCACAAGATAGCCTTGTCTATCCTTAAGTGTGCTCATTAATGCTTTCCCCATAGTAGTTTTTTGGAGTTCTTGGAGTAGATCTGTCAGGTTTAATTGAGAAATGTATATGTTTGAGGTACATTTCGCTTGCTTGTTACTTGTTACCTACTTGAATATAATTGTCATTTATTTCCTTACCTTCAAAGATAACTCAGAATTCTTGTAATCGCCATGAGTTTAACAATTCACTCATTCTATTATTAAACTAATTTTTGTCCAGAGCAATTTAACTACATACTTCACAAAAACAAAATAATCAGTAAAATTGCAAAAACTGATCTAATTTCAGATGCAGACTGACGCCAAACGTATATACAGGTGGTGACCGTTACTGAATAAAAGGGAAGGGTGCGGTGAGAAGTCTTTGTTTCAATTGCCACATAATTTGTAGGCTAATGTGATTTCTCACTGGTGAAGAAATATGTGATTTGTAGCAAATAAGTTTTTTTCTCGAAACAATAAATGTACAATTATACTGAAATACTTATTTTTTCGGTATAAATTAGATCTTATTTGAGGCTAATAATCTATAGGCTTATTTAAAAAATGTAAATTTCTGTCAAAACTTCCAAATTATTTACTATGAATATTTAATTTGTTGTTTTAAAGTGATGGAATATTATTCAAGATGTTAGGTTTTTTTCTGGGTTACCCAAATAGCATCGTTATATTTCATAACAAAATATTATATTGTGCTTTGTAAACTTTTATAGTTTCTGAAGAACAATTGTATGAAGTTGTGCATATAGAACAACAAATTTTTTCACGTTAAAGAAATTACACTCGAATAAATCATTTTTTCATATAAAAATTTCCCGATATTTTCACGTTAATATGGCTTCTTAATAATAAATAGGCAATGTTAGTTTTAAACAAAGGGGGGTCGAACAAATCAGTTTACTTGTCTATAAATAACTCTTCTCTCGGTGTACATAACTGAATGTACCTTCGCAGATGATTTAATTATAAGTGCCAAGAATAAAATTGATCTGCAACACAATCTAGAACTATGGTCTAAACAGCTGAAGTAAAACAGCCATCGCAATTTGATTACGGTTGTTTTTGAGTGGTGTGGTTGCATGAACATATTATAGGAAGCTATATAGTAATCAACTTTTTCCAATGTGAATGTTATCATAATACAATAAAAATGTAATAGTAATGAACATTGCATGAATCCGACTCAACAAAATCAATCCATAAACTATCTACTCCAGTGATATTAATCAAGTCTTCGGAAATGAAATATCTAAGAAACTGTTCGAAAAATAAAGCTGTTTATAATGAGGGTATTTTTATCATTCTCTTAAGTCGACTGTAAAACTTTTTCAACTCCACTTCACACGAACGGTTTTCTGGGATTTTATTGATATCCTTCTACAAAAGTGTTGAGATTCTTTCGAAAGATTCATTTTATTCAACTGTGCTGATTCTATGTTTGCGACTTAAATTGATGATGTGTAAATCGGCACTGAACGGCGTTTGATTTAACCTTCTGCTGCCGAAATAAAGAGAGGAAGACATGCATGTGAAAGGGGCAAATGGCATGAACAATTGACATGATCATGCAACAAGTATATACAATTTTCACTTGTCCTTGTATTTATTTTTTTTCATTTGGAAGAACACTCATGTACATTAGACTGTCCCCTTGTTCATATTGAAGTATTTACGAATAGATAACGTGACCTAACTGAACCAGAAGTCGGTTACACAGTAAACTTAAAATACATATTTTCTCCTAAACTAACATGGTTAATAGAAGGTATAACAAGCGATAATGACATAAAATTTACTTTGATGATTCCCACAATAATTAATCCTATCCTATAAATGATTTCTGTAGAGATACTGTGTATAGATAATCATCAATGGTGCATGATTGAATTTTCATAGCTTCGCTAATAAAACTATGCAATTGCTTCGATAGTGAAAGATCATTTGAACGAAGAAAGCCATCTAGATCGTCTGAATGCTCTCGTGTTCCTATGACTGCATTTCTTAATCCGGCATACATTGGGTAGTCAAATATAATATGTTCTGGGCTTTCATTGGTCTGTTGGTTGCATATTGTGTCACATACTGTCGATTTGTATTGTGTGACAGGATTTATTTACATATAAGTATACATATTGTGAATTGGCTGTGTGCAAGTTGATATTTTAATGTAAAGTTATGAGTTATTATGAATGTCTTCAATAATCAAATTCCATACTATCATTGATGTACAACAACTCAATAGTTTTTTTTTTGATCTTAGCGATTTTTTTATATTGCGGTTTAAAAAAAATATATCAAACATTCTAACAACGACGTATGTGACTCTCCCCTTCATGTCATAAACATGTTTTCGTATTCCGTGAACAGAGTAACTTGCTTTGCTTCGCAATAATTATTTTACATCCGGGTGACAAAGCTGTCCCACGGGAATCGGATGTATTATTGAGGGAATAACGGGTTATCTCGCATTTCCAGTTAACAAAACGAAAACGAGGTAAAAGGAAGTCAGTATTCTGCTGCTTGACTTGGTACAGTATGTCATATAGTCTGGGCTCTAACAGTATATTATTCCGTCCAGCTTGGTTTCTGTAGCCTTTGCGACTGTCACAAAATTATATAATACGTTTTTTGGACACTTTCTACCTACCGTAAAGATACGGTATTCTCACTTCTACATGAATGCACACATAGCGGTTTGTTGAGCCCATTCCTTGGTATATTTCTGTTCACCTCGATGTACCCTATTCAAATTCCACTTACGCACCGTCAAGACAATAGTATTCCCTCTATCAAGAACTGTAGTGGCTCAAGCTGAATGATTTTATTGGTGAATGGGATGGGCCATTAATCTTCATTTTTGCCAGTCTTCGTTGTAATTGCATCGTTTGCAACAAGTCACAATCATTTGAACTACTTCTAACTATTATCGTTAAATGTATTTCTAGTCTACATACTTTTTTATTACTATTTTATGAGCCGCATTATTTTTGTTAATTGTTGCTTGTTACTGAGGGTGTTTTAATCCATTTGCTGATATTTTTCCCTCCACAAAAAACGTGAGTGAAGTTCAGATTCAACCGAAGGCTCACGTGTTTTATCAATAAATATCGCAAGTATTCATGTTTTCCAAAAAGAAGTGGCAGTGTATAGTTACAGAGCAATGAAACAGCTCTTAAGTGCTCGATTAACTATATTTTCAAGATATCCAAAATATACATCATTATGAAGATTGAACATGACGGGACAGACAAATTTTCTATTGAGAAATATAAATATCTGAAACTTAGGAACTGCTCAAAAATCTGACCACTACAATAGATCCACAGCCTTTTCCAACAAAACCCTTCTTCAGTCAATTTTTCAGCAGTTTCCAGATTCCAAACATCTGCAAATCAATTTTAATAGGATAAAAAGGCTGCGGTTAATAATTGTCTTTGTCTGAATCAATTGCACACTACTGAGTGTTTTACACTGGCTGAACGCGTATGCTTAATCAATAGCAGTCGACAAAATGCAACGGCTACTCAGGTAAAGAGCTACTCAGGCGTAGATTTTTGGCTAATAGAGACTTAAGGAGTAGGGCTTACCGGTTCTCGGGTAATCCTACTTATATTCACGTTACGTTAAGCAAAGCAAAGATATGTGGGCGTCACCTTGAATCCTATTAGTTATAATTTACCGCACATCAACTAATTCCAGTTAATAAAACAAGAAGTTTGGAATGTGAAGGATATGAACAACGTTATTAAATTTACAATGATATTTATTACAAAATAAGTGTATAAGTGATTAAAAAGAAAGGTAGGAAACAGCTGTTACATTTAAAAAGGGGATAAGTTCTTGTTGGAAACAATCTATTATATACACCTACAAACAAACACCTTTGAATATCTTCTGTATGTTGCTTGTGGCAAGACTTATTTTTTCTTCTCATTTTTGGGGATCAAACCAGAACGTCATGCGTTCTATTTTTCACGACATTCCGGTAGCGTTCTAGCTACCGTTGCCAAGATGAATTAGCTTTTAAGCAACTATTGGTCCCTATCTGATTGAGTAGTTGTCAAATTTTTT
>CAJUYG010001256.1:62522-81998 GCA_910591675.1 Galerucella calmariensis
TTACTTGCAATTTACAAATTTTTACAAATATATTGTGGAGTCAATCAAAAACAGTTAGTTTCATTTAAAACCATATGATGAGTAGATTCCACGAAGTGAGGGTTTATACAGTTAACTCAATACAGTGCATAAATATTGGCTGTATCTTTTGCAGACTTGATGGCAGGTGTCATTTTTTCATCCAGCAGTATCTAGAAATCTTCCAGCATTATAACAAAAAATGCTAATTGTATATTATCTCCATTTTGGGACCCTTCTTGCTGGGACATTTCTTCATCTGAAGACATTTTACATAATCTCGAGCACACTTTATATTACTTTTAATAATTCAATCGACAACCAAGAAAAACAGCAAATAATATTTCGGGTAGTTTTGAGGGTAGTCTCGACAATTTTGTATAACAACAACGATGGAACAGAAAATCTAATAAACTTGTCATGACCTGCTCCCCAAGCAGAAGGAGTGGGAGATGCTGCACATGTCTAAGCATATACTTCGGGATAAAAGTAGATACTACAAGCAGTGTAGTAAATACTTCAACGTTAAGCAGATTCTACCGAAACTGACAAGATCCTTCATGATGGAACATATACTTTGAAGTGGATCCTTAAATTTGTAGTATTAGCATGTACCTCGTTTTTATTTATACCACCCAATGTCTTACAATTATGGTGCCCAAGATTATTAGATGCACGAGCGAGCGTAGCGAAACGAAAGTATCCGATAGTTATTTACCCAGAGCTGCTAAGGCGTTTCCTGCAGTTATGACACCCAACAGTTTTTTGTCTACCAGAATAAACCAAAAAAATTGGAAAAAATAACTAAGAGCTTTTGACATACACTGACGTCTAAGCAAAAAACGAGCTATTTGAGTTGATCCACTAAAGTTGATCAACTAAAATCGTGAGAACGCGCCTTGAGACTACGCACTGACTATGGCAGTGTTTAGCCCATTTTTGGAGAAAAGTCGGTCACCAAAAATACCCACATATTTCATTCGTGCTTGATATTCAAAAAGGTACTTTTGTTATGGCCGTTTGCACCAATTGATATTTGAATAGACTTAAAGCTAAGTGGCGCTTTGAGAAAGTTTTGTTTTGCAACATGAACAACTGTTCATTTTAAGCTGCGCCCAGCTAAGATTAGAAAATCGCTCGCTTATTCTCCACTTATCCTCAAAGCACAGATTATAAAGAGAACAGATACAAATCCCGGTAAAACATCAAACGATTTTCAGCTCCGTCGTCAATGACCTTGGACCTTTAACTCGGTATGGCCGAGATGTTGCCAGTTTGAAATATTTTCTGAATTTCTTACCAAATTGCACTGTTGACTCGAGGACAATAACAATTTCTAGTGCCGAATCTAGTTTTTTTGGAAGTTTTCACTAAATCTTTAAAACTACGCCATGAATTGAAACAATAATCATAATCGAATATATATTTATGTAGTTATTTAATACCTATATGTACATTCTTACGATTTGTTATAAATATCCATTACTCTTGGGAGATAAATTAATAAATACATTTTTAGGTAACACAAATAATCACAAAAATCAACCAAATTTTAAAGTACAAATAATTCTTAATTTACTTATTATCAAAGGGAATACAATATACACCTAACACCTATGCACCTATTTTGATAATAATTTGTAGCACCAAAGCTAATATCAAAAACTTTAAAATTTCTTATATATTATAGGCCGGGATATTAAATTACATTATACTCTAATCCTTTGGAAATCGAAAGAGCCTTATTTTTCTTTCCGAATAAAATTTATTTGGACAGTCTCTGTATGAACAATAATACACTCCGCCGTGATGTTTATTTATTTTATAAGAATAATAGAATAATAGAATCATATTTTTATAGTTAATATTAGCACAACGCACAATCGATTAGTCAAATAACACAATTAATATCGCCGAATGAACACCTTCCAACAATGAAGCAAACAAAAATCGCGTTATGAATTTTAAGCACAGATTACAAGTGATTTTGAGCATGTTTTGACGTTTTGATTATGTTAGGTTAGGTTAGCCGTCAATGTTATTGTGCATGGTTGCCAAGGATATGGTTGTGAAAAAAAGTATATGTTTATGGTATGATTTTTATACATTATAATTTTTTTAATTGTATAGTTCTTTTAATGTTAATAAAATTGATTTGAAACAAGTAACTATCGAATATTTGTATCTGTATAACTATCAGACTTGAAAAAAATGCTTATAAAACATTAGACCTTTGATCGTAAATTGGAGGAAATATTATGCAAATTGACAAACCTGTTGAGAAATTTCGCGAAGCAGCCCGAACGGAGTCGACATACGACGATGGGTATTTAAATGGGTATGTTCACCCATCTCTCTCTCTTTTTACTGTTCTCTGTCAAGCTTTCGTATCTGTTCTCTTTATAATCTGTGCTCAAAGTGGAGATTTCTAACCTAACATTCTTTGTGTTTCCATTGACATATATGTCAATGATTTTTCTGTTTTCGGGTTTTCGTTTTCCGTCTTCCAATTTCAAGTGTTTTATTTCTGAAGAAGGATATTTATGGAGGATGATCTGAAAGTACCTATTGGATATTCTTGAAAATGGATTTCCAAGAAGACGGTACAACCGTAAAGACTATTATGAAGAATTGGATGATAAAATCTTTTTCCAAAGGTTTCGCTTGACCAAGCCAACTGTTTAACATCTGGTAGAAATGCTAGAAGATTCTCAGGCCGTCAGCTTTTTTATTTTCAATAACCTCTCTATATTCTGCAGCTAAGGATATTAGCAATTCTTTTTCCCGAACTGTATAATTTGAGATCTGATTTTCCTATTTTTTACTGTGTTTTCCATTATAAACAATTTTCTTATTTGAAAAACAAGAATAAAATCCTTTGATTTTCAAAGAATTGACTTTTAACAGCTTTGAATACGTTATTTCAAACAAACAACAAAAACGAAAAGTCACTAGAAACCATGGAGAAATAAATAAAACTCGACTTAAATAGCGAGATTGACAAATTTATTAAGCACTTAGCTAAGAAGCAGAGCAAAAACATTGGTGCAACTGAACTTTAACTAAGAGACCGTTGAATTTCAAACTCGCCATAGCTATTCTAAGCTTATGCTTCGATTAAACAAAATTATACAGAATTCTTATCTTAAAACTGTAGAGACCATATTTTATCTAAAAACTCTTGAATCCTAGAAAATTCGCCGTGTCGCTTATCTTCTTTTTGATGAGCTTCGTTTAACATTTTGAAAAATTTAATATTTGCTCTTATTAAAAGTTCCATTCAAGTTTAATTCGAGTGAACCGGATATTGAAAATAATTCGAAACATTTCAAGCATGAATTAAACTAAATCTCAAATTGCACGAAATTAAAGGATTGAATGAAAGTATTAAAAATCTCGAGCTGGCTATGTAAATGGTGGAATGGATGACAGCAATTAAGTTTATATTTTGTTACAAGATTAACTTAATCTGGACTCGTTATTAGACGCGAATATATTTTCACGATTTTTCATTTATATATACCACTGGCGCACTGCAGGACCTTTTATGAAATAACTGCAATTATATTTCATGAACGATAAAATGCGCTGAAAAATGACACTTAACATTTCCAGCTTTGAATTTCTTTAAATTAATAAATGCTGCAATTATGTTGGGAATAGGAGACATTTGTTGGGAGATTAAGTATTTATATCGTCATGGAAAGACTTTTGATGAGAATTTCATGGAAATATTCGTGATATTCACCCAAAAAGATATTTTCTAACTAATTTCTAGTTCTTTGTTAGGAGTAGCTAGTAATTTTTTGTACATTTATTCTCTCATTTTCCTGTATTTCAAGCAATTTCCTCTCAATTGAAAAAATATTGCTTTGAAATTTGTGCAAAGCATCGGAAAAGTTCAATCCTGCGGAAAATAGTACGTGTTGCATATAAAAACATAGTTAGCGCCTGTATTGAATTTCAAAATAAACATGTTCAGGTAACTTAACATCGCTTCAATGAAATCTTTACCCAAAGTGGATTTTTAGAGTTGATGAGTAGACTTAGATCGCGCAAAATGGCAAGTCTATCTCATTTTCATTTTTTTTTGGACTTAAATAGTTCAAACAGGGAGTATTGCAAATTCATAACAATAATACTGCAAATTGGACGATATGTTTTATAAATAAGAATTTCTTTTGTGGATAAAGTCGTATCCAGTTTAAATATGATTTAAATTATTCACATGAAAAATGGTTATCATTTTCAACCAATGCTGTTCAAAAAACAACGATTGTGAAATATTCAAAATATTCTGGCCCCAATAAAATATTTTTGGAATATTCTGACGCTGATAAACAACAAAACGCTCTACAGGTGATATATCACACAAAAAGTGTGATTTGCCGATAAAAATAGCAATAAAACGTGATATTGTTGCTGGAAATTTGAATTGAAACAATAAACTGCATGTGGAACAAATTCATTTGCATACATCAACAAACTAGGATTTGTAGAAAACGGGATTTTCGTGAATATTTGTTATTACTTCACCACATAGCAAACAATGTGATACAAATGATACACATAAATTCCCATAATATTAATATTAGCAGTTTTTTTTTCATTTAAAATGTTGCCACATTATTGATGTAGGATAACTTTTGTTTATGTGGAGGAAACTTATTCATTTTTGTTCTTAGATTATACAGGCTCTTTCACGAAGAGTTTACAATGGAAACTACTTCAGCGAGTCAAAATATCCCTAATAAGTTTGCCATAATTCATAATCATATGCAGGGTTGACGCGACAATTATGGTGAAACATTTCAATTTTCTGTCTATCCCGCCACACTAACACTTGTGAATGTATCCAGTATCTTAATCGATTTTACTTTTTCAAAACAGGAAGAGAGATACACACAGCAGCACTGTCGTCAGTAACAGTGTCGTGTCAAGTGAGAAAGTGTTTAAATTGACTGAACAATCATGAAAAATTTCAAGAAGTAATTACCTTAAAAAGCAAAATAATTGATTGACAATGATAATCAGCAGCTGAGATATATACCATGGTTTCTTGAGTTTGCAACGCCCCTAATGCATTTCAGGAGCTGAAAATACCATGGCAAATTTTTGAAAAATGGCTAGGGGCTCAAATCAACATTGTTAATCGGGGACCAGATTGGTTATAAACTTCGGTTTCGCTGGGGATAGAAAGGTGACATTTTTTATAACCTGTGACAAAATCATTGAAAAAATGGGATGGCTATCTGAAACAGAAACCAATTTTGACAAAGATTGAAAAAAAGCAATTGAACTGGTATGGACACATTATTAAAATGAACAAAAACAGGTTAATCACAGCAGTTACAGAAAAGAAAGGAATGGAAAAAGAATGAGGGGAACACCAAGGATAACATGGATCCCAACTAGCAAAATGGAATTTTAAGAGGAATGAATTGTTGTATAATAGTCGAATAGCGTTGTTTTAAGAACTTTTTATTTCTATTAAGCCTTTTGCTGCGATAATTTTGTTTTTTAAAGAAAACTGTTGTATTAAATGATTCTATAGTGAATTTTACAATATATGCTATAACGCTTTATACGATCATTTCTTTTAAAATGATATAATACCTTATAAGCCAGTTTATACAATATCAAAAATATCATTTTATAAGACTTTTATACCTATTGTTTAAAAGTTCTATAATATACTATATAACTAACAGCTACAACATTATAAAATAGTTACTTAAGCTTGTCTTATTGAAGCTGTATAATGTTGTATAATAAATATTGTATAGCATTCAATTGCGTTGTATTATAAAACACTTTTTAGTTGTATAGTGCCTAAATATTCTTCGTTATAAAACAGTTATTGTATACCGTTCCATTTGACAATAAAATATTGTTTAAGGCATTTCTTTGGGATAACATTGTTGCTTCATAAATCGCCATGTTCAAATAAGCAATTATTGTACCGCTATCGCCGCCATTATGAGCAATGGAGTTGGACACATGAAACTATATTGAAAAATGTGACTTTATCATTATTTAGAGAATTATATTGTAAAAGAATATCCATATGAAGTGATAAACTATTGAAGTCATAAAAAAAGTATTTTAGGATATTCTATTTTATTATTTTTTCCAAGTATCTACTTGAAACTTAACCAGAATTGAAGTGCTTCATTTTCTTGCCTAATATATACCTATAATCTATCAGTAAAATTTTCGGCGCATCAAAATTTAGGCTATTAAACCATCCAAATAAAATTATAATTTTCACTATCGATGTCCGCCTAAGCGGCCCAAGTCGTTTTGATAAGTCTCCATTTCTACAAATGAAATGTATGATGCACGTTCAAGTTGAAATATAATTTGGTTCTGATATTCTTCACTAAAAAATGAAATGCTCTTATAAACTGCTAGATGACAAAATGTTTCCATTGTGCTCGAAATAACAGCATTATAAAAAAATATATTGCATTATACAACCATTTTTCAAGACCTTCATAGTGCCCGCTTCAATCCCATTTTATAGATGTGACTACATGACACACTATTAAATCATTTTATAGTAGCTGTATAAATAATTATAAAACAGTCATATAAGAGTTGTATAAACTTTTAATAGAAATTTTACACAACCAGTATAAAAATAGGCCCTTTTTAGTTGTATAAGGATCATATAATTGTTTTGTAGACCGTTATAAGAATTTAAGTATCCTATAAGACATATCTTGTAGCTGTTTATACAAACCTTATAGAATTTAAATTGCTACTTGGGATTGGAATAATACAGGAAATCGGAGAGAAAATAGAAGAGAAGTCAATGGAAGATATGAGAGGACTGGCCAGAAACAGACGACTGGAAGAATTGGACGAAGAAGGTACACCTCGACGCTGTACGGCATAAGCGCTTTAAAAGAATGTTTATAAGAATGAACGAAAACAAGTTAATCAAAGCAGTTACAAGGACAGGGAAGGATAGAAAAAGAATGGAGGGAAGACCAAGGATAACATGGATGGGGAGGATACTGGAAATCGGAGAGAGAAGAGAAGAGAAGTCAATAAAAGATATGAGAGGACTGGCCAGAAAGTGAGACGACTGAAAGAAATGGGCGAAAAACGTCTACCTTGACGATAAATGGCATGAGGGTTTTTACATCCGTGTTAACTGATGGAAACATGACTGAGGATTGGTACTATCACTGATTTCTTCATCTTTCCATAAGACAGTGTTTTTACAGTTGATTATTGTAATATGTTAATTATTGTAATTTGTGATAAAATTCAGCTCAGCTTATGTTTTCTATTCATTTATGTGAGTAAACGAAAAGTTAAAATGATATTTCCATAACGAAGCGCTAAACGCTACTTGTATTCATCAGTATTAAAGTGGCGTTACTGATTTATGCTTGGTTTTATATCATTTGGAAAATTTCAAGAGACATAAAACTGTCGTATAATTTCCAGAAAACTTTAAAATCTTCGAATAATTCCGACATCGAATAAATTAAGGAGACTTTTACAAGCTACTTATTCAATACTAATATTCTCGAGGAAATAACAGAATGGACTCGTGGTTTATTAGCTACAATGTGCTTGAACTAGTTTAGTGGTTGAAATTTAACCAAAAATAGTGCGAGAAATCTTGTTACTCAATTGAATTTTTAGATCCAGCTTGATACGGAGAACCTTTCGTAGTATGTTAGTCCTGCTTATAATCACTATATTACCTTACGATTGAAGTGTGCAGATACGGAAGATTTTTCAAATTTTGGTGCTGTGCTCATAGATTCTCAAAGAAATAGTGTTCAATAATGACATAACTACAAGCTTTTGAACATATTCACGCCTTTAGTGTGATACGAGATCTTTCGAAATAATTTTATGATTAAAAATCGTTGACGGTATTCATAAAGTTCTCGTCTCAGCGTCATCATTGTGTACGAAATCTGTTTTGCAATCGGAGTATTTTTTTATTTTCACCCTAATCATGGGTTCGACGTTGGCGAACAACTTAATTCAAAACCAAATTAAAGAACAAATTCAAACTTTTGTAATAGCAGCTCTCTTCTTAATTCCGGTAACATGACGCCTTCCATTTTGAATATTCGTCAGTGAAGTGTGCGAGAGAAATTTGTTTAGGGGATGACGAAAGAAAAGCTGCACTATAGGTGCTCCTATTCGATCAACAACTAGCAAAATGGAGTTCTAAGAGGACTGAATTGTTGTATAACAGTCGAATAGCGTTGTTTTAAGGACTGTTTGTTTTTATTAAGCCTTTTGTTGCGATAATTTCGTTTGTTAAAGAAAATTGTTGTATCAATTGATTCTATATTGACTTATACAATATATGCTATCACGCAGTATACGATCATTTCTTTTAAAATGATGTGATACCTTATAAGCAAGTTTATAGAAAATCAGAAATATCATTGTATAAGACTTTTATACCTATTGTATAAGAGTTCTATAATATACTATATAACTAACAGCTACAACATTATACAGTAGTTACTTAAGCTTGTCTTATTGAAGCTGTATGATGTTGTAGGATAAATATTGTAAAGCATTCAATTGCGTTGCATTATAAAACACTTTTTAGTTGTATAGTGCCTAAATATTCTTCGTTATGAAATAGTTATCGTATACGGATCCATTTTACAATAAAATATTGTTGAAGGTATTCCTTTGGGATAAAATTGTTGTATAATAAATAGCCATGTTTAAATAAGCAATTCTTGTACCGCTATCGCCGCCATTATGACCAATTGAGTTGGAAACATGAAACTATATTGAAAAATGTGACTTTATCATTATTTAGGAAACTATATTGTGAAAGAATATTCAGATGAAGTCATAAACTATTGAAATCATGGAAAAATATTTTAGGATTTTCTATTTTATTATTATTTTTTAAGTATCTACTTGAAACTTAACCAGAATTGAAGCGCTTCATTTTCTTGCCAAATATATACCTATAATTTATCAGTAAAATTTGCGGCGCATCAAAATTTGTGCTATTAAACCATCCAAATGCAATTATTTTTACTATTGATGTCCGCTCAAGCGACCCAAGTCGTTTTGACAAGTCTCCATTTCTACAAAAGGAATGTAGGATGCACGTTCAAATTGAAATATAATTTGGTTCTGATATTCTTCACTAAAAAATGAAATGCTTTTATGAACTACTAATAAATCATTTTATAGTAGCTGTATAAATGATTATAAAACAGTCGATTGAGAGTTATATAAATGTGTATTAAACAGTCATATAAGAGTTGTATAAACTTTTAATCGAACTGTTATACAACCAAACAGGTGTATAAAAATGGGCCCTTTTTAGTTGTATAAGGATCATTTAATTGTTTTGTAGACCGTTATAAGAATTTTAGTATCCTATAAGATATATCTTGTAGCTGTTTATACAAACCTTATAGAATTCGAATTTCTACTTAGGAATTGACTTTCTAGCATGTTTAGAAGCGTTTTCGGAGATAAATTGAATATATGAAAATAAAATGTATAAGATAATTGAAGATTTATCATCTGAAATGAAAAATAATCTTTCGGAATCTCTTATAATATAATTTATCTTCATCATAGTAAACCACATCGCGACCAATAAGATCTCACGTGTATTCTCAAGTCCAAGAGAAAGCGTATTATCCATTTTGGAGCTGCATTTATAACCTGATCTGGATCTAAGTAGACTTGTTCTGGGTATTTGAGTTCCTGTAATTCTAGTTAGTGTGCTCCGTTGTTCTATCTGCATCAAAGCAGAATTTGAATGATCCACTGTCCAGTCTTCCCACCTAACAGAGACGGTATTTGTCCAATGAGTCTTCTGAGAGCTGCTCATTTTTGGACTCCACGATGCTACTTTTTGGGATACCACAAAACGAATGAGCTCATTTCCGACAATTCCTCCATACCCTGACATAGGCAACAAAGCTACTCTGTTTCGTATAGCTATAGTTGCTTGAAGGATTGTTCCAGTTCCAGACTTCCTAAGACTCATTGAACTTATGTATGAGAGCTCCTTATATTCAAAACAAATTATAGCAGCAATAAAAAATAAAAAATGGTCACTTCCTGAAAAACGTTTTCTCTTTTATTTTTCAACAATTAACTACTTTGCAATACAATTGTCCCTGGATTCGACTAATAACTTTTTTGTAGTAATAATGACCCTTTTGAAATTCCGCACCTCGCTCTTGATTTTTATATGTCACCTCTTAGCATTCATCTCAGGTAGCATGACTGAGGTCGGCCTTATAATGAACCTATCAATATTAAATTACCATTGTCCTCCATCTTCAATGGTGGTAGATTTCCATCCAGAAATTTTTTCCAGGATCGTATTGCGCTCATATTTCCAAAATAATATTTTTTGGCTAGGAGAGAACATGTGCAGTTTGTGTTGGAAGTAGCCCAGTCACTTTAATGATGATGTGACAATAGTTATTCACGTAACTAGTTATGAAAAGAGCGATATTGTTCAACAAGCGTAACATTTGCCAAAACGAGCGCTAGCGAGTTCTGCGAGTTGAACAATGTGGATCTCTTCATAACGTGTTTACGTACAACGTTTTATCTAATCCCGTGCTTTCATAATATTCAATGAAATCTTCAATTACAATGGTAATATTAAAGTGGATTAAAATGGTGTTAAAAGTGTTGTTACTATGAAGTATTCACCGAGAAAATTGACTTACTTCAAATAACTGTGTCCTTAATAATGTTTTTTTCAATGTTTATAAATCTTAAAATACTATTGAATTAAAATTATGGGGTAATTGTCAGTTCAAATAATGAATTAATTGTCAGTTTTGACAGTACCTACCTAATAACTAAATTATTCTTTGAAACTTATGTAGTGTATCTCTGTGTTAAAAGCAGTTATGTAAAGTTTTTACATAACTACTTTTTATAACTACTGATATATGAAGGTTATGAAAAATGTGACGTTACCTAACGTCAAGGAGTGACGTAAAGTGTCACATTTGATAGCGGAATTAGATAAAAAATAATATTCTGTGCATCAATATTAATATTACCTACGTCTGTTTGAGCATTCTCTATAAAAATAACTCGAAGGTGTTGTCATTGCATTTACTATTCAGACATTTCAGTGCGTTTAACTATACATCTCCGAATAGATTTGAAAGCACCAGAAATATACTTGAATATATTAAAACCATAATCGAATGTCAATCAATGTTTGGAAAACCTCACCCCAATTGCCAAATTCACGAAATTCTTCCAATTAATTTGATAACGTCTTGAACTTTTGCGGATCAAACTACAAGTTGACAGGTCTACGGATTTAAATTCCATTTAGGACTGGTCAATTCATATAATTATTCTGTTGACCTTAATAGGTTCGCCACCACCAGCCTTTAGGCTTCTCGTGCTCCTGGATGTTCGGTTGATGTGAAGAGACAATTCTTTACTAGATCCCTTGAATACTTCAGTCCTTGGAGTCTATATCTTCTATGGGACAGCTCTTCACATTCGAAGAAAGAAGTGTAATGTGGTTGTTACAGGGTGGTATTCGACGTGGATCGGCTTCTCATTTGATGGTGTTGCTGGTCACTTGGAGGGTCATCTTACAGGAATAAAACAACTACCTGTAGCACTGGGATACGTGCTATTTATTACTTAATCTTACTACTATACATTATACTACTTATTACTTATGAATTGTGATATTCATATTCTAACATTCACATTTACATTAACACTAATATTAATAATAGTTCTTAAAACACTATCGTTTGCATATTTATACGACAAGTCAAGTTCGTCATAAGTAAATATAAATAATACTATGTTAATTTCACGCTCTGAACTTGACTTCGTTCGTGCGACCTTCCTACTTCTATTTATGTAACGATTCAACGTTCTTATGATTTATTGAAATTAGCTTCAAGGGAATTTATGTCTTTTATTTAAATATTATTGTTAACTTATTATATCGACCAAAAGGAATCACAGAAGTAAGGAGGTTTCTTCCATGCACAACCGACAGATTGGTCTCTCCAAATATATTCACTTTCTTAGGCCACAGTAACCGGTGAGTTATTCTGCTACTTTCCTTGTCTTGCCGCTGCTTTGATTCAATATTTCGTTAGTCAGTGACTCCGAAGGATTTTTGACCAGGAGTTCCTGTTTTGGCACTTGGTATGATGTTTAGTTTGAATTCACTGGGATATATAACCACGTGCAGCTTCTTTTGATGTTCCAAATACTGGTTTAAAACCAGGTGATGCATTTTCAGACGCTACTTTGTTAAGGTTTTTGATTCGCCGTTGTATATTATGCAATTATTAATTGCTCTTTCCGCCTGCTTCCTATCATATGAGGTTTTTCTCTTATAATCAAACCCTAGTAACATCTTGCTGTAGAAATATAAAATATTCTTTTGTTTCTCGAGTCACAGATTTATGAATTTTTTATAATTTACTGCTACTTGGCAGTCAGAGTCGAAAATTTATGAGGAAAAAAGGGTCTGACAACATTTTAGCAGCCAATAAACCAAAGTAATAAACTCTATAAAAAGGAGTAATAAACAAGTTGTTCATCGTTTTCACACTGGTGGCTAAGATTTTACGACGTTTTTTTCTGCTTCAAACGTTTGGACTACTGGAAATACCCGAAGAATTTCATTGCACTATACGTTAATCTTCAACTTTTTCACGACTTTTTTATGGAATTTTGTTAAAGTTCCAGGCCAAATTGTATCCATCGCTACATACGTTTTCCAAAAATATACAGGGGTCAATTTAAAAACTTTCAATGCGAGGAACGCAATTGGTATGAATATTATCCAGGTAAGGGAAACTAGAATGACCATATTTTGGATGTGGAGTGAGTGACCTCTCAAGCACCATGGAAGATAAAGGTCATTTTTAGTAGTATCTATCTGCACATGAGTTTTGTACTAAATTAATACATTGTAGAACAAAAGTACAATCCAAATAAAGTTGTGTTTCCATGAAATGCTATTTTACATGTTTTATGCTGAAAAGATAATATTTTTCACTCCAAATGGTTTGGGTAGATGAATGAGAATTTGTGAAATTGTTATTTAAAGTCAAAAACATTCGACGTGAAATAATTTCAAGCGAATTTAATATAAAATTTCTCCCTCAAAACGATATTAGACATAATTTACATACTGAAACAATCCAGATAATTTATATTTACGGTTCTAAAAATCGTGCTGCAGTATTAAATGAAATAAATCCTGTGAAAAATGTGAGTGACACTTACGTAGGACTACTTATTCTCAAGTTTGAAGAAACAAGATCGGTGACAAACACAAAATAGCTTGAGCCTAGAGTACTCAATGTACAAGTAGAAGTATTAGGACATTTTGCTATAAATCCCTTAATGTCTTTCATGGGTCTGTTTGTCAGATAATTGATAATCGATGAATTGCGTGAAGACGACCATGATCGCTAAATACAATTTTGCGAGAGAATCACAAAGAAATTGCATATTCATTACCCTTCTAAAAAATATCTGTTTAAGCGACGAGTACTCGTTTTTTGAATGGTTCTCTAAATAAACACAACTGTAGATACTGAACTGTTGACAATTCGCATGTTTCCAGGGAAGTACCCAGAAAAAAATAGTGTGTGGGCAGAAATATTGGATGATAAAATTGTTGGGCCTCTATTTATTAGGGAATGGTAACCTTAATGGAGATACTCATATAGACATGTTAGAAAACACCTTTCAAGCTATTCTTGTCGAAGAAATGAACAATAAGTTAAATATCAATGAGGAGAGGAGCTTGAACGAAAATAAAATACATGTTCAACAAAATGGACTGTCCCTCCACTATGTTCTTCATATGAGCACTACCCTTTTTTGCAATTACTAAAATTGAGTTGAGACATGAAATAATGTAGCAACAAGTTATGTTAGCCTGAAACTAAATAAAACGACAAGAACCACATGTAAATTCATAATAATTTATTATAAATTTCATTCTTATGGGCTCTTTATATTTGAGGAGAATTGAAACAACGTCATGAGTGTTCTTGTTCCTTTGTATAACTCCTACGATTTAAAAGAATAGCTGCGTGTCTTGTTAAAATCGGATTCCTTCAACTCACATAGAACTCGACGATAATAGCGAACCGCTTCACACTTCTCTCTGCTAATACTCTTTACCAATACATTTATGTGCATAATTCTTTGACCAAGTTTTCTTCTAAGGCATTCGAAAAAATTCTCGCTTATTCAGATTTTCAAACAACATTTGAAGGCTAAACATTAAACGACTTTGACAACCAGCGACTATTCAACTATTCACTCATCCTAGTCCACCTCCATGAATTTTACATTCAAACGAAATAAAAAGAAGCAGCTTCAAACAAACAACTCCGTACAAAATTGAATTTCAACTTTCCATTTGATGTATATATTCTGTCTAAGAAAAGCGGATATGAATGTTGTTTTCTCAGTGTGGGATGGAGAATTTTCCGTAAGCTTTCTATCACCTCAATTACCTCACTTTTGAAGGTTATTACTCAATTTCCTCAGCCAATTACCCGACAAAAACACGTGGCTAACTAAACCAGCTATAATTAAACAACCCGGTGGAAATATTTCTTCTACGTCGCTCAAAGGTTAATTAGTTTTGTGAATTTGAACTCATTAAATGGAACTTAAAAAGGAATACAGTGATTCATGTTGAATTATATTTTTATTTCTCTTGCTTAAAGAAATTGACAAGAAATGGCAGAAGCAACTGGATATGAAAAATGTAAAAATGTAGTCACAAGTTGTTACTGATGGTTGGTTGCATGGTACGGTAAATTTGTTATATTAATAAATTGTTAAAGTTCCGAATGTGTACCTTGCTCCAGTGTTATTTGTTATTTTCATTTGATCACAGATTTTATTGATATCAATGCTATGCGCTAACTAGATGAAAGTTTTGGTCGCAGTGGCAATTTGTCATCATCACCCTGGGTCGCTTTGGTCATATCCGAAGCTGTCTGGTCATGTCTCGTCCACGTAGTACACGCGAAGCAATACGTTTCAATAGACCGCCGACAGGCGACAAATTGTCACCGCTACAAAAACTCGCTAGTCAGCGCGTAGATATAGTGTGGGAGCCAACTTATCTATGATTTTCTTTCATGTGAAGGAAGAAGAACTGGTTCAACAAACAGGGATAGATCAAAACAAGCTGTTCCATTTCATTAAATAGACAAACAATAAAAACTATCCACCCCACATAATTGTGATAGCGTCACTTTTAGTAGAAAAAATAAAAAAACTGTCAAGAATTATATGAAAGGACGTTTTTTGCTCATAAGTAGACGAACAGCCTATACATTATTGCATTGCTGGATTCTTCCTACAAGAGGATTGAAAAATGTATAATACATAGCGTATATGTATAATACATAGCGAATAGACAATCAGCTGGGAGTTACGGAGAATTTCAACTTACTAATACCTAGTTACATTTCACTCCGTAACAAATCAGCAGAATAGTAATGTCTAGCACTCTGTTGAGTGGCACTTTATCGCTGTTACATTTCTGTGTGTCATGGGTGCTGGAACCATCTGGAACCAAAAAGCGTCCAATGATGACACTGACACACTAGTTATTAGTTACTTCTCTCGCAGATGGCGGCACGCGGTATCGTTTCGCAGTGTCAAGTCAAAGCAGTTAAAGCGATCAGGTACACAAAAAACTGTGAGCGAATAAGAAAAATAAAAAAAGGTAGAACGTGTCGCGGGACACACGGTGGGAATTTTAGTTCCTTTTAAGCAAAAATTATGTAATACATTTGACGTTATAGATAAACAATTCGATATGCCTCGGTGGCCGAGTAGTAAGCAAACCAGACTCTCACGCGGTAGACCCGGGTTCGATTCCCCGTGAAGACGTTTTTTTTATTGTTAATTTCATTTTTAAATAATTATTCTGCTTGATATTAATAACGACAACAGGTGGACGTTTGAAATATTTAGCAGAATATTCATTATTATAGAGGTATAGAGGTACGGTACCCTTCATGAGGGAGTCCGACTGGCAACATCTACTTATAACAGCATCGTATATTTGAAAAGGGAAACCGTAGCATTATACAAATTGGACATTCAAGAACTGTACGTTTACCACAAAATTAGTGGAAACATAAAATTGAATTGTTAAATTTCTAAGTTATATTACAGTTTATAGGAATTTTTATTTTCTAGATTTTTTCTTAAGTGGGTCGTAGAAAACATATGCTGCTCGACTCGAGTGGATTGTCCATATCGCATTTGAACGATTGATCACTCCGCCTACGGCGTCGTGCGATATGGCCATCATATCCACACTAGTTGCACAAACTACTAACTCTTTCAAAATATGCCCTTTTACATTTAAAAACAACCTGCCAAATGTCAAATCAATTTATCCATCCATTTTAAAGTTATCGAATTGAAACATTTAAGTTCTCAAAATTTCAACACCATGTATTTCGAAAAGTAAATGTGCTAGAGCCCTTAATCCTCATATCATTTTGTCCAATTTCACGTGAGGAATCTACATACAAACGTTGTAATTACCCTTAACGTTCGAGATGCTTATACCATTTTTGCGCAGTCCTATTGAAATAAATTCCGGATAAAATAATTTAAATTTCTTCGAAATGAACAATAAAGATCAATCGCGCAAAAAAAATTATGGAATTAATAGTAAAAATGTATCCGAACAAATTCAAGTAGATCACCAGAGCACTGCGAATACCAGCTTTGCATAGAATTTTAATATAGCATCGGTGGTTCAGTGGTAAAATGCTCGCATTCCACGCGGGCGGCCCGGGTTCGAATCCCTGCCGGAGCATATGAATCGCTGCTTCGTAAACGAGAGAGAGAGAGAGACTAAGGAGAGAGCACAAGCACGCAAGCAAGGCACATAACGAAGCTACGTAACATAACGTAGCGTAACGTAACGCGTGACGGTCAGATCTTTTGCGTCGCGACCCATGGTCGCTCAAATATAACCTGACGTAAAGAACTAAAGTTCCAAAACTTTGTAGAGCTACCTAAACGTTAAATAAAAAAGCTTGTGGTTCAATATACCAAAATGATCAACCAAAAAAACTCTCATGTGAGGATTTGGGAAACACCCATCTTTGAAAGCCATCACCCGACCGCTAACATGATTATCAATTTTGTAGAGTTTAAAACGTATTATCTGTAAACCATATTCGGCTTTGTATAAAAACCAATTATTTCCAAATCTAGCACGGTTTTTTAGAGTAACTTGTTCAATATTCAAGGATACTCAAGTGATGTTTCATTTTCCATGATATGTGGTGCCTGATTTCAAGTTTTTCCACATGTACATGGAAAGCCTATTCAAAGTTCTATGGTATAACATTACCTCAAGAAGTTTGATTTATTTTGGCCTTTTCTTAAATCTTTTTGTAAGTTGTGACAACCATACCAAATGTCCATCAAAAAGGACGTGTGGACGGGTTTCTCCATGAATCCTCAGTGGATTGCAAATTATTTTGATTATACAATTTGGAGTTGAGCAATTTTAAAATAATTATCTTGCTTAGCGTTAATTGCTTTCAAAAGTAAACAAAATCTAATTATTAAAACTCCAAATTTGGAAGCCAAATTATAATTAAGCTTTCATCTTTTATACAACCAGTTAAAATATTTGCTGTTTTAAAGTTTATATTATTACAAACTCATTTATAAGAATGAGACAATATTAATACTAACAAACTTAACTTTCCAAGCCGGAGTTTGTGGGAAAATAAGCGAAGTGTAGCGGCTGTAACCCAAAAACAACAATTATGGATTAATGAAATATATACTCACTCATTCAAAAAGAGATTAATAAATATTTGGGAAGATTTTAATGAAAATATTGAGCGAATCCCATATTTTCCCCATTATTTTTAGCTAGGCGAACAAATCTGGTAGCTCCCAATACCACCATCCAGTTGTGCCTAGAATATGGAATCAAGAGCCTTCAATAATCTATTAATGCAATATTTGGTAGGGAAGTACCTTTGATTAAGATGGAATCATTCCTAGTATATTCAATTTTTAGATAGATTCATAAAAATTAAAAATAACTTTCTTCCACCTGTTCCACATTAGACCAAACGACCTAAATATTATATTGACCCATTTTCAACAACGGATTATAGCAAGTATTTGACCCAATTGAATGTTCTCCTTTTTCCCATTTATTTCCAATTCTCACTACACAGTGATTTAAGACAAATGCATAGCTTAATATTGGCTTTGAAGAAATAGTCAATAAAATTTCCTGGATATATCTAGTAAATTGTCACTCCCTGTATATAAATGAGTGACAGATTTATCTTTTCAACAACGGGTGCTTAACAATGTGCCCCAAAACCAACGAAGATTTCTATTTTCTGTGTTGGGATTTCAAACGAAACCTTGATAATGACATTCAATAAAATCTATGAGAGACTGTCATGAGTGTGAGCGTGTGAGACATATTCGATAAGGAAAAAACACGTGCCGAATTGATGTAGGTTTTATATCCACACTTTTTGTTATTTTCAATCAAGTATTTTACCGTTTTCTCCGCTTGTTGATTTTATAGCATCATTATATTTTTTTGAAAGTATTATAATCCAAGCCTCGCGAATCTATTTTCTTCCATTACATGATGTATTGTGGAAGTTACTCACGAAAACGTGGAGTTTGCGTGAACTAAGAAATGGTTTCTATTTTAAACAAGGCAAGCATGTTGAATAAACAGTGAGTTGTGACGTTTTACTGACAGAACAATTACAGAGGAAAATAAAGTTTGTTAAATGTTGTGATGTAAGGATAAACAACTGGCTGAAAATCCCACGGTGTGTTTTTTTTCCACGTATTAATCGTATCTTATGCTGGAATTTGAAATTTTTGTTTTTATTATAAATATTTTCGTGAAGGAAAGATGGGAAAGATAGTTGATGGTTGAACTGAGGCAATATTATCGTCATTCTATTTCAGGCTGTATAAAATATAACAACTAATGAAACACTTCATCATGGACGAGTTCACAACACAATATATTACTGTCTCTCATTCAAATTTCGCACAAAGGTTGATAATATAATAGGCTTTCATATTCCATATTCAAAATTCGCCGACAAACGATACAAGGGTCGAAAAAATTGAAATATAAGAATTTTCGAAAAAAAATCACAACATTATTTTCATTACTGTGATGCCATATATCGATGTCTCTCATTCAAATTTCGCACAAAGGTTGATAATATAATAGGCTTTGGTATTCCGTATTCAAAATTTGCTGACAATCGATAAGAGGGTCGAAAAAATTGAATAATAAGAATTTTCAAAAAAAAATCACAACATTCTTTTTATTACTGTGATGCCATATATCGATGTCTCCCATTCAAATTTTGCACAAAGGTTGATAATATAATAGGCTTTCGTATT
>CAJUYG010001257.1:0-20339 GCA_910591675.1 Galerucella calmariensis
AGAAATCTAGGCATGAGATACATAATTATATAGAAATAAGAATGTAGAATATGCAAACTCTACAAATAATCCTAAATTTTTCTCTTTTCTCCTATTGTTTTCATTTACTCGTGTGTATATTGTGAAATGTCAAAAGTTGGATATTGCATGTAAGATGTTAGATGTAAGTTATTTGTTTTCTCTTTTTTGCTATTTACTTATGTATTATTTTTTTTTGTTTATTCATAATAATGTAACAAATCCTCAATATTCTAATATTTCTACTCGAAACAAGTGTTCACTCACTTATCGAGTATACTATTCTTATCATTCGTTTTCTCTGTTTTGATTTTGATTGTAAATATTTTAATTGATTAAGAATAAACTATAACTATAGATGACGTCGATAAATATGGCATCGGTTGCAGGTCGCGTAAAGATGAAGTTGACGGCAACGGTTTTAAGTCATTTGTAGATGAAATAATTTTATTTGATATATTTTTCTTACATCAAACCCGGGTGGTTTGATAGTTGTTTTGTGACACTACTTTAAAGAATGTACAGGATTATATCAAACAATATTTACTATTTTATATTTTCAAAAAATTCAAAATGCAACAAAAAGCAAAAAAAATATTGATTTTATTTGATGGACTATTTCGTGAATATTTATTTACCTGTTGTAACAATAGTTATAACTTCCGAAGTTAAAAACTATAGAATAAGGTCAAAATTTGCATAATTCTACTTTCCCGCACTAGTGCGTGAAAGTGGCAGTTTCAAAACGCGGGAAAGAGGGTTATAACGCACGGTCGTAGAAAAAGTAAACTCCGCCACTAACAAATAAACATCTCCAATTTTACTAGGCAACTTAAAAGGAGTATACAAGGAACGTTCGTAGGGACGTTTCAGGTAACTTTAAATTTGAATTCAAATAATCACATCCCGTTCAAAATTAGAAATAATATTTTGTGAAACACGTTGGGAAACACAATTTCTCCTGGTTACATAAATAACTATTCTTGGTGATAGGAGAAAATGATAATGGTATTTTTGAATTTAACAGCATGGTTTATTCCACGGTTTGATTCTCATAAGTAAATGTTGCTTCCGATTCAAAATATAATTCCTCTATACAAGTGTGAAGCATTTGGGTTTCAATCAAACTGAAGCTGTGAAGTTTTCAAATAATTGAGGCTTGAAAAGATTTAGGATAAATTGTACTTTTTTGTTATTCAATGGCACTTGCAAATCATATTTTCTGTATGTTCCCTGTGCTATTATCAATTTAATTTTTTAGGAAATTATATTCAATAGTTTTTCCCCTTTGAAAAAGTAATACAAAGTATACTTTCCCCCACGAATTTCAGTTCAGAAAGTTCTATGTTATGGAACGCTCTGTATTTTATTATGATTTCCACCATTTTAATGAAATCTTGTTCACTATTGCGTTGATAACTATTATTTTCATTTTATTATCTTTTTTTGCGTTCTCCGCCCGCTCTTGAAAACGCACTGTCAGAAGTCATTCAGTGTGATTGTGTTAATTTAGCTACGGAGTATTTTGTTAAAAGTTTTAACGAAATTATAAAATGATGTACAAAAAAAAGCATAATAAAAAATAACAAACACAAGAAAATTTAAGATTGGATATCAGATGGTCTGATTACTTCTTACTTCTATTAAGCAAAGAGACTAACTTAAAAAAACAACTTTGAAAAAATCATAATCCAGAATTGGAAGCAGAATATAAACGTTACCGTAACTATGTCAATAAATTAATAAAAATCCAAAAACTTAAATACTATACAATACAGAAAATAGAAAACAACAAGACAAACATTAAGAAAATGTATAAAATAATGGCAGACGCCACAAACGAAGAGAGTAAAGAAAATAAAACACTCAATGTAACAGATAACAACGGTCGTAGGTTTAGTAATGATGTTGAAATGGCTAATTACTGTAATAATTACTTTATTAACGTGGATTAAATGGAGAAGAAAATTGAATATGAACAAAATCCTAGTAATATTAATACTTACTCGAATAAATCAATGTTTCTAAAACCGGTAAATGAAAATGGAGTAATTGAACAAATTTATAATTTAAAGAATAATTTTGCTCTAGGCAAAGACGGAATCAGTGCTGAAATGATCAAGTTTACCCATCTTCACATTGCAAAACCACTATCTCATATTATCAATCTTGTTTTTACTACAGGGCAAATTCCATCCTACTTTAAACAATCAATAGTAACTCCAATACATAAATCTGGACAAAAAAACAAAATTGAAAATTATCGTCCAATTAGTCTGATAAATAACTTTGCCAAAATATTGGAAAAATTCCTGAAAAACAGATTAACCAACTTTTTGAGTACTAATAACTCATTATCTGAGAATCAATTTGGTTTTATGGAAGGAAAGAGTACAACAGATGCAATATACAGTCTTACGTCAGAAGTAACACATAATCTCAACAATAACAGAAAAGCAATAGTAGATTTCATAGACCTTGCGAAGGCATTCGATACAGTACCCCATGAAAAACTTATAGATGTATTAAACCACTATGGAGTGAGAGGTACTGATGTATTGAAACTTTTCGGAGATTACCTTTCAGATAGAGACCAATTCCTAAGAATTAATGATAGTGTCAGTTTACCACGAAAAATTGAAATTGGGGTGCCACAAGGTACAATACTAGGGCCAATTCTCTTTCTAACATATATATTTCCTACTTAACATTAACATGAAGGAGGTGAAAAACTGGCTTCAAACTTTCAAGTTGTCACTTAGTATAACTAAGACAATTACATAGCTTTCTCATTAACACATGCCAACAGACATATTTATAATAAAATATTAATAGAGGAGAACACACATTTTGAAATAACTTCAGTGTCCAAGACTTAATATTTAGGGGCGATAATTGATCAAAATCTCAAATGGACATACCACGTGGACTATCTGACTGGTAAAATTCGAAAATTAATCAGAAAGTTTCACATTTCACGAGAGTTTTTGAGCACTAAATTAATAGTAACGGTCTATGAAACATTGGTAGAGTCACTTATTAGGTTTGGTATAATAGTATGTGGAGGAACATACAAAAGTAACATAAAACCAATACAGGTAATACAAAATTATATCCTAAAGGTGATTTTCAACAATAACAGATTGTATCACACCAGCTTATTATACAATGAGAGTATATGTGATGTGAGTTGTCTTTATATCCTTTTGTTCTTTTATCATTTTCATAAATCAGATAAATTAAAAAAAATGTAAATCAACCATATTGTACCAGATCAAACAGCAACAAACGGTTGAAAATTCCACTAAGCAATACAACTATGAACTTAAAATTTATTGACTATCTAGCACCTAAATTTTATAATTTATCACCCGTTGATATCAGAAGTATAAGCAAATTGAATTCATTTAAGAAACAATGTAGAACATATGTTGTCAGGATCTTGGAAACATTTAAAAACATTCTTGTTTAATACCTACCTCGAAACAAACTGTGATAAACAGTAATTCAACTTTCCAATTTTTAAATATTGTCAAAAAATTTTACGTTAGATTTCAGTTATTTTAGTTCAATAGTGCTATTATTCTAACCGTGTAAAATATAAGAAATTTCTTTTACTAGGCATATACAGAAGCTCCTTCTTCTAGGTGCCTTTCAAATGGATAGCTTATGCATTACATGCTCATTTCAGCTGATATCTCAAGTGAATAGGTTTATTACTTTTGACTGTGTGAAATATATAAAAAAAAAACAGTTATTAGGCACATACAGAAGAGTATACTTTTAGGTGCCTCTAAAAAGTATTACAGGAAATGTATATGTATATGTATTGCATTTTATTTATTTATTCGTTAATTCTCAACATATTATTGGATATATAATACAGATGTTTTATAATTTTGTAATCTTTTGTAATGTATTTTGATGATTAACAGCTTATAGTATAGGAGTAGAAGAAAAAATCAATGAATGGCATTTTACATTTATCTTAACTATATAATAAGTATCAAATGACATTTAAAATATTATCCACTTTTGTTGATATTCAGTATAAGGGAGAGTAGGGAGACTTGATCCCATTTTTAGTATATTGAATCTAGATCGTACTATACAAGGTATTTGTAATTTTTCTGAAATTCACAACTATGTAATAATCTTAATATAAACATTAACACTCAAATTATCGTGAAAAATTCTTTGAGTACCAAGTGGAAAAATGTTTTTAATTATTTTCCAAATGGAATCAAGTGTCCCCTTCTCAAAGAGACTTGATCTCCCTATCTGGGAGAGTTGATCCCATTAGGATCATGTCTCCCTTTCCTATTGATTAGTAAAGTGCGCTTAAATTTTTACAGATAAATAAAGTAATAATTTATGGAAGTATTAATATTTATTAAGATATTTGCAGTTTATTCAATACAAACATTGGGAAATCTTATTTTGAAGTTATAAAGTCCACGTCTGACATCAGGTACTGGCAAAACTCTTTTTACGTCGTGGGCACAAGCCCCTCATCTTTAGTTACTGGGAAGTGAAAATGTGCCTCTTTCTTCCTGAAAAAAGTTTACTAGTACCTCTGAAGCTGTTGATTGAACTTCGGTCACCTGGCCTACAAAATAAGTTGTTCCCTTCTTTCTGCTGAACTCAACGAATACAAGGTCCCCAATTTTAGGAGCGCATGCCTCGAAGAAATCGTCCACCTCCACTTCGAAATTGTCACTATCACTAGCGGGATCTAAAAATGGGTCGATATCATCTAAGCAATCGTCACTGGCCTTCCAAATCTCTTCATCTTCAGAACTCTCGCTTTTTGGTCGCTCTTTATCTTTCTTTGAATTGTTTTTATTTCTGGGACTTTTCATCGTTTTTGAAAAAATATTTCTCACGCCTGAAGCCCTCTTTTGACGCTCTGCTTGTTCTGCTTCTAGTTCCTGTTTCTCAGGTGTATAAGTCAAAATTTTATATCGACCTGTCACTTGCTTCGCAACCCTCGGTGGGGCCTTGGGAAATGGGAAAACTTCCATTGGGGACACCATTGTAGACACAGAAGGTTGAACTGGCGATTGATCACGATGGCCAGATGGACCGAGTTGAGGACAAGGTGAACGAATTCTAGGCAATCCTGAAGCATCAAAATCTGGAGTTTCTCCCATAGGATTAATCCTATCGGTCAGTAAACTTGAGCAGAGCTCATCGTCTCTAAAGATATTGGAATTGAATGAAAAAATTCCGGACACTCTGAATCCACTAATAATATTCGCTGGAGAAAAAGCTTTCCCCAAGGAGGCCTGGAATCTCATATATTGTTATATTTTTTCCTCCTTGACTGGTCATCCAATCAGATGCAGCACAATTGTAATACGTTTTCAAAGTTCCGAAAATGGTTCGGTCCAATGGCTGTAACTTATGTGATGTATGCGGTGGCAACGTTAGAAGAATAAGACCATTGGCTCGGGCAAAATCGATAACTTCGAGGTTTACGTGGCTGTTATGGTTATCGAGAATAACTAATTGTTTGTTGTCCGAAGAGCAGTGGGAATATTTTTGAAAATGTTGCAGATATTTGCAGAAATTTTCTTTTGTCATCCATCCAGATAGATGAGGAGCTCCTGCGGAACCAGGTTGTGCATCTTGTAGCATGCGATCTTGCCAGTTTACACGTGGAAAAATTAGGAAGGGATGAACATGATTTCCACAAGCATTCACTGCACTACAAATTGTTATGAGCTGTCCTCTTTCACCCGACGTGATTTTTGCTACTTGCTTAACACCTCTTTCACCAATAATTTTCCCTGGCTTGTGAACAGTTGTGACTCCTGTTTCGTCAATATTCCAAATTTTTTCATGAGTAAACCTATACTTTTCAAGCGTGGTTTGCAATTTTTCGAAAAAGGTGCTGTCGACCGGTGGCGACCCTTACCGTTCTTGATACTTGATATACTATTTATATTGTTCTGTTCGATTCTGTTCATTAAAAAAGATCAATTTTCTTATTTTTTTTGTTTGTTTTGTGTAATGAATGAAGTAATATATTATTTAGGACCACTTAAATGTATGTAGGGCTAGGACGTAGTTTACTTACCGACGTCTGAACGGTAATTAAATCACTTACCGACGTGTTAGACTTAGAAACCAGTAAACACAACCTACTGACCTGAAAACCGATGCTGTAAATAAACAAAAAAGATGGATCGCGCAGAATAGTTATTTTCTTAACAAGTGCGGAAAGTGATACTTTCCCGCACGCGACTGCAGTTGACCCGAACGACGCGGAGCGGAGTTCGGGCCAGCGGCCAAGGGCGGGAAAGACACTTT
The DNA here is from genome assembly GCA_910591675.1 of Galerucella calmariensis. Classification (NCBI taxonomy): domain Eukaryota; kingdom Metazoa; phylum Arthropoda; class Insecta; order Coleoptera; family Chrysomelidae; genus Galerucella; species Galerucella calmariensis. The sequence continues at coordinate 6,334 of CAJUYG010001257.1, forward strand.
ACGCATGAGTTAGGAACATTATTTTTTCTACGACCGTATATAAAAAAAGTATATTAACCAATTTTTCAAAAGTTATTTTATTTCAACATACATATACAAAACTCTAACCAAAAACTATTATTATTATTATAAATAATAATATTAGAAACACAATTTGTTGCATTCTGTGAATTACTTAAAATTGACGGAGTTATTCGGTGTTAACTGGTAAATAGATGACGTTGATGAGTATGACATCGGTTACAGGTCACATAAAGATGACGATGAAGGTGACGGCAACGGTTTCAAGTCATTTGTAGATGAGAGAATTTTATTTGATTTATTTATTTTCAGCCAAACCGGGTGGTTCAGTGCCGGATTAAGCAAGCGCGGGGCCCGTAGCAAATTCGTTCAAAGAGACCTTGATCTGCTATGGGTTCTTAATAAGTATAAAGTGGTAAAAAAACAATTCATTACTCAATACGTTCATTTGACTGGAGGATTGTTTTTTATTCACTTCTCTCCTCCATTTGGGAAATGAGCTGAGTGGACTGTATATTTTTCCTCAAGCTGGTTTGGTTGTTCACTTAATTTCTATACCAGCGGCCTTGATTACAGACTTAGTAGCGGAGGAAGAGGTTTGAGTTTTTATTGTAGATCCATTTTATATTAAAAAATAGTCGGGAACTTAAAATATATTTTATTTGTCAAACATGACAGACAATATCAACTTACTAACTAACTTGTCGTTTCTATAGCGACGGTTACGTTATAGTGAGATAATTATAACCGCTCACTTACTGGAACACTGGTAGATTTTTTAGTTACTAACTTGCTTCGGACCTGAGAAAAGGGGGTAGGGTGAAGGCATGCAAGTTCGAATACAAAATGGTTTGTTTTCGAACATGATATCTATAGAAGGGTACCGAGTGTCTGACTTAAAAAATTACGCTCAGGCAGAGATGAGTGGGTTTGAATATGCGAGGCCACCTTTCGCGCGGGGCCCGTAGCAATTGCTACTATTGCTACGTGGTTTATCCGGCACTGGGGCGGTTTGATAGTTGTCTCATGACACTACTTCACAGAATGTACATGGTTATATCAAAATATCTCCATTATTTTATATTTTCAAAAAATTAAAAATGCAGCAAAAAACTAGAAAAGATGTAGATTTCATTTGATGGACTATTTATTCACCTGTTGTAACAATAGTTATAACTTCCGAAGTAAAAAACTATCTAATAAGGTCAAAATTTGGATAATTTTACTTTCCCGCACTAGTGCGGGAAAGTGACACTTTCAAAGCTAAAATGCGTGCGGGAAAGTGGGTTAAAACGCACGGTCGTAGAAAAAAATATTTTTGCAATTCACCTACGAAATGTCATCATTTTGACACTCATTTTAGTTGCAAAACGTGGTTCATTTTGTCACTCAGGGACAACAAATCCATTTATGTTCACTAAGAATACCTAGTTTTATTATGAAATTAATTAGACAACTACATATTATAATATTTTTATTGAGAAATCACTGTAATTCATTATAAATATTAAACGTACAGTTTTGAAACGTATTGCCACATTGCTGCCTTTTGTTCATTACTTGTAGACATAGATGGAACCCCAGATTTTTCTTTTATTATTGATATATTCGTCAATATAATTTTCAGCAACAGCGTTGGACTTCCATCCACCATGCCTTTTTAACGTTTGTATATCAGCACCAGCATCTGAAAGTAACGTTGCAGACGATCTGCGAAATGCATGGCTAGTGTATAATTTAGGATTTTGCAAGCCAAGGAATGTTGCTATTTTTTTGGGGGTGTGAGAAAATGTGTTGATGCCAACAGGTTGAATATTGCATTTTCCGTTTCGATATTCGAGGAAAAAAACTATTATTTTTTACATGGTTTGGACGCATTTGAATGTATTTTCGGACTAATGCAATCGGATTAATTCCATCAACATCACCTTTTGTTAGGTGTGTTGAAAAATGCTAGTGCTCACTATGTATCTTTTTTTGTAACTGAGTATTTTTTTTTAGAGAAAATAGTTGTCAATATTTGTCATTTTTAATTTATATAGATTGTCAAAGTAGATTGAAAAATACAAGTTTTTTCATAAGATATCATCAACTCTCATTTATTTTCAACTTTAAAACTTACTACAGGCGTATCAATTCACCGGTTAGGTGTTTTGTACGTTCCACATTTTGGCTATTGTAAAAATTCTCTCAATCTTTGTCTTCGTATCTGGAATGCTTATTTTAATAAAAGAACCGCAGTCGCTAACATCCTCGGTCCGCATACTTAGTAATTCATTTCTTCGGCAACCTTCTGCTATCCCAACTATAAAAATCACTTACAAACCTAAATAAATGTGATCATCAGCTTCTATCAAAAATCTACTGAAATCTTCCTTACTAAATGTTTTTGATTTTTTTGGCCGATATCCTTTCGCATTCCTTTCCAAAAAAGCAATCAAATTTGTAAACTTACTGATATCCACATTTTTATTGACATATATTGTTGTTCGTAACATCAAATAGTGACTCCACATTGTCGACGGTAGGGATATTTTGGCTTTGTATGAAAAATAAGCAAGGAGAACCTTTTCTGATACCGTTTTTTCAGTATTTATCTTCTTCACTTCGCACCACTTTTGGAAGTAAGAATAAGCTGTTTCATATGCTGCTTTTGACTTACTTGGCCGAAAATTTGCTACAACAGCTTTAGCAACTTCTTCAACGTCTGAAGGTAGGGACTCTCCAGATTCGCTCATTTTTAAAGACAGAATGGACAGAATTAACAAATAAATGTGGTTATTTTGACAAATATGTCTTAACATTTGAGGTTTTGATCATTGTTGTAATGGTTATCTCCATAGAAACAAACAAGCATGGCTTTGATAGTATTTATAATTTCAATGGAACGTTATGAAAATTTTCTTTTTTTATTTTCGTCAACTGAATTACAAAAAATCTTGTATATAAACACGATGCAAAACGACGATGTGCTGGACCACTCGCTACGCTCGTGGTCCAATCCTCACATCTAGAGCAAAAACACGTTCATTTTGCAACTAGTTGTATAAATAGCTACTTCAACACAGTAAAATTGACAAAACTCTCATAAAATCATAGCAAGCAATACCTGCATATTCGGATAAAGCTTGTTGACTGAAAGTGCGTGATACCTACTCAACCAGTGTTGCCGACGAAACTCTGTACACGATATTTGGGCGGTAAATTCAAAGTCTCCCCACTCTCCCCTAAACATCTAGTTTTTATTTTTATTTATTTTTATCATTTTCAAAAATACTTCAGCTTTTTCAAACTTCTCGAAAACAATTAAGTTTTCCAATTATATAATATAGATCAAAAGAAAAAGTAATAAAAAAATAGGGACCCTTTTTGCCTTTTTTTAGTTTGATATTAAAGTTTTATAGACTTCACGACGTTATTCCTGTTATGGGATATATATTCCATCGATCGTTTTTATGTGCGGAAAATGGAACATTTCCACTTTTATCAATCAAAAAACCTCACATAAGCAAAAATAGGTCGTGCTTACCTACGAGAGAATGCGAATAGCCAAATAGTTTTATTATCATATAATTTATTGTGTTCTCAATAAATTATAAAATGTGGCTAATCAAAAACAACAAGTAGGTACATGAGTTGCAAAATATTCGAAAAAAAGCAGCTGCTTTTCTTTGTCTTCGCCATTTTAATTTCCGGCGTGGAGACAGGCAACAAATCTTATCAAAACTTTTATACTAAAAAAAATTGTAATGTAGTAAGTTAATTAAATCAATTTGAAGTTATTTTTTAAACCACTGAGATTAAAGCTTGTTTTTGTATGTTTTTTCCCACTTATGATTTATAATGAAATGATAGAAGGAAGGATTCAAATTTCCCCTGCCATGAGACATCTTTTTCGTATGTCCCAGCCATTATGTCCTTTGAAATACGGTGCAGTGAGAATTAACTCTTTCACTGCGGGAACAATTCAGAGCCGCGCCAGAAAGTGGGACTCGACGTCCGGCAACCGTTTATAAACATAAGGGCTCCGGAAGGTTTAACTGAGAGAACCGAGCGCAAGCATACGTAAATGTATTTCTTCTTGTCAACCTTCGCCTCCCAAGGTCGCTAGGTCTCGTATGGCGTCACGTATTGTATTGCATTCAGTAAATTCAGTTCATTACTAAATGTATTGTAATATTTGTAGTATTTTCATTCAAAATAATTTTTATTATACGCTACTGTTCAAAAGTTGCTCCTGAAATCTGCTGACCCAAGCTGCGAGAAACGTTTCCAGCCACAAAGCTGTTCGGGAGCCGCAGACGGTAGTAAACGATAAAAAATATATGCCGCATTGAATGTCAAATAGTGACTTCGAATTTCTTTGAGAAAGAATTGGACCAAAAATGAAAAAAAACATCAAAAACATGAGAAAATCAATACCTGTTACCACAAGATTTAGCGATAACAACCCATATATCTCTTTAGCATTTCTAAAATGGTTTTAGAGAGATTCTTTACTTCCTTTTTATTGTTGACATTCTTCTCAACATAACTTTCCGCAATAGTTGTAGTTGAGATGTCGCTTGAGAGCTAATACATCAATTCCAGTATTCTCTAGTAATGGCCGAGGTTTTTCCATGGCAGTGTCCAAACTACATTTTCAATGTTCAGGAATTCAGTAATTTCACTATAAAATGACGAAATCGAGATTTTCCCGTTATGCCGGCTTTCCATTATGATATCGCATGAAGAAGCAAGCCTCAAAATCCGTCATGTGGGTTCTTATAATATTGTAATTTCAAACTATTTCGTTTTAACAAACCTGCTCATGGTCACTGTCAGTTACTGTTAATTCACTTACCATTCCATTTTTGGAATCAGCAATAGTAACAATTATGACTCCATGTCCATTCAACATTGTCTATATTTATTAAACAGAGTTCACTAAAACGGTACACTTCAGAAATTCTCATTATCACTACAACCTTCATCATTAAACAAATATCATCGCGGGTATTCACATCTTCGCTGTCAAACACATCACATTTTTTCAGTTAATATCCATCATTCCTCCTTTTTAAATGCTCAAAGTTAGGATACTCGGAAATATCTATGTTTTGGTCTATGAAGAGGGTGGATCCACACCATGAGATTGACTTTAAAACAGCAGATTTTTCTTGTGGAAGAATGCCAAAAGCACGGTTTCTGAAACTGCAGGAGCAGACTTTGTTTGGCACCATTTCTTGGAGTTAGGATACGTTGCTTCATACCTCTCCCTTGATTTGCCTGACAGCAGCGACAGACGACAAGCGAGATTTGCTGATTTAGTCCAGGGCATTTAGAAAAATAGAGGAAAATTCGGAGCACAACAGATATCTAGATGCGGATTTCTGCATTGTGTTCAGGTAAGACTGGGAAAAATGTGGGTTAGCTCTTTTTTTAAAAACGCCTTCTGGGCTGGAAAATGCATTTTCCAATTGCATCATTACCTGCACTTTTATGAACGATTGGAAACTCGGAAAAATCGCTCGGAAATTGTTACTCGGGCATTATAACTACCCGGGGGTGTACGGGTGTGGCTCTGTGGGGGTGCGCGGGCGGTGAATTGGGGGGAGGAATGGCACTGTGCATGAAAATCGCTCCAAACTCGTTACATAGGGTTTTTTGGGGATACTGAATTCAATTCTGGCATTGGAATTACCCGGGGGTGCTCATGGTCGCCTATGCAGGAGTATCCGAGGGGTAACTCTGGGAGGAAATCGCATAGTCCATGTAAATGGCTCAAAAATCGTTACTGTGGGGTTTTTGGGAATGCCGAACTCGATTCTGGCATTAGAATTACCCGGGTGCGTTCAGGTACGCCTCTGCAGGGGTATCCGCCTCTGAGCACCCCCGGGTAATTCCAAGGCCAGAATTGAATTCAGATCCCCAAAAACCTCCAAGTAACGAGTTTGGGGCGATTTTTATGCACACTGCCATTCCCCCCCCAATTCACCCCCACAGAGCCACTCCCGTGCACCCCGAGTAACGATTTCCGAGCGACTTTTTCCGAGTTTCCAATCGTTCTAATAATGGTGCAAGTAAGCAAGCAATTATTTGAAAATGCATTTTCCGGCTCAGAAGGCGTTTTTCAAAAAAGTGGTAGCTCACATTTCTCCCAGCCTTTTCTGGGACCTTCCCGAACACAATGCAGAAAACCGCATCTCGATATCTGTTGTGCTCCAAAATTTCCTCTATCCGGTTGTTTTTGTTCTAAATGCCCTGGATTAATTCTTCAGTATCCATTTATCTGTTACAAAAATCAAATTGAATCAATATAAATTCAGTAATAAATTCTACGGAGAGATGTAAAAATCTTAAATACTCCACGGGATTTAAGTATATTCACCAAATATTACTTTTATACCTTATTATAGTATAAATAACTATCAAATCAACTAACCAGTTATTGAGTTTAATTTGTAAACATAAATCAATAGTGCGATGTAAATATTCAACGTGAAATTTCAATTGATGGATATTGTCAATTTTTCATTTAAAAACTGGAAATGGAAGCTTCATAAAACCATATCTGTAGGCACTACCAAATATTATGATCCCAGGTGTGAAATTGCACAGCTGAATTATAAATTCAACACGGAAATCGTTTTTAAGCTTTAATCTGACAAAATGCAGCTTAGGTGTTAGCTATTTGTACATGACACGTTGGACTCACTGATTTTAATGTGAATAAAAAATATATGATGGTACTGACTGAGTTGAAATATTGTATTCACGCATTTCACGCACTTGTCAAATGTCAAATCAGAAGCTCTATAGGCAAGACAAAATAAGCGATACGCCACCTACAGTTTTATTTTGTAACCTTCCAGTGGGCCATTAATGTTTTGTTTACATATGTGATTCATACGTTGATTTTACGGTTTCTGCTTGTAGTTGATGTTTTAAAGTCGCATATTGATAAAAAATTGTTTAATATATCAAAATGAACCATCACTGTTGCGTTCCTCTTGGGTAAGAGTGAATAAAGAACTTAGTTTTCATACATTTCCCCAAAAAGGACAACGTGTTTTGGTAGAAACTAAATTAGGAAAACTAAAAATTGGTAAACCAGTTACAAGGAATATGAAAGTATGCTCCCTGCATTTCATAGATGATTGTTGGGACGTTACACCCCTGGGTTTCGTTTTTCTTTTGTTGATTTCGAAGGACCACCCTTTGCAGGGACGATTATTAAACTCGATTAATTTCACACCACAAACTATTTTCTTTATTTAACATAAACAAACTAAAACATAAACATTCAACATAAATGCTGTTACATAATAATTTTATATACGTATTATGACGTAATGTGTCTTTTAACCACTACATCGTGGTGAGTACTGTTTTCTACATTTCTACACTGATTAATAATTAATGAATGTCTTTCGCGTGCTTGACTTCACGCTCTCCTCTAGGCGGTGATGCCGTATTGACTTAAATTAATTTTTATCTGGGGACTGAACAATGATGATTATTTTCATCGAGGTAAGCACGAACTACACTATGCGATTTTAGGTTATGTTAATGGGGATAATTGTTTACAGATTTCAATTCCAAACAAAAAAGGTTTTTGAAAAAGACTGCTGTGCCTTCCATAAACCTTCCTGTTGGATCTAGTACTTCAAAGGAACAACCTGAATGTTCTAGTAGTAGAACTGAAAGGTTGGGACAAAGAAGTAAGTACTTGTTGCTGATGAAGAATGTTCTTATTGTGAAAAAATCGACCCTGCTACACCTTCAACTCCTTCTCAAGAACTATTGCAGCTTCTTCAGGAGCAGCCAGATTATAATGGGCCCAAAACTTTCAAAGATTTTTAAGTGCAAGTGAATACTCCCTAAAGTGTCTACTTTGTGTGATCGGATAATTACAGTTGAGAATCACTCATTAAAATTTAGAATGTGCTCAAATAAATTTTAAGATAGGTTACCATTGTATTGTATGTCAGGATCTCCAGGTGTTGTATGTTAGGGTCCTTTGTGAGCAACTTAAATCGTTATATTAAAACTACATGATTCACTGGTATGATGTTTTATTGTATAACTTAACTACTTACACTTTATGACTAGGGCTGTACTTAAGCCTGTCATATAAATAATATAAAAATGAACTATACTGTGGATAATTATTAACAATGAACTACATATCTGAATAATGTGAATGAATATGAGAATGCCCCCTTGTATACTTCATCAGCATAGGTATTGATGTTTTTTTTTTAATTTATATTTTCCATTTTCTTGGATCAAGTACTTGGCAGTTTTTACAGCCTCGGCTATAGTCTTGGTAGCTCCTAAAATATAAAATAATATAATAATTCTGAATTTTCTATATTTCAACCATTCTGTACTATTTTGTGATGCTTTCATTATCGAATCATTATCTTCGGAACACAATGAAACATTTCATTGCAACAATTTTTTAAAGTAACTTTCTTTGGAAATATCTCCATCATTACAATTGATTGTGAAGCTTTGTCCAGTATTTTGCTTATATACCTACCTGTATTAACTTCCTCCAAAATATCCATATCAGTAAAATATCTTCTACCAGCTCTAAAATAGATTTGGTTAAAATCTGCAAAATATAAAACTTCACACTTATACCTACGTTTTGAAATCGCTGATTCAGGTAAGTTAGCACAAAAAAAGTTTAATACTTCAGAGCTGTTAATTTCAATATTGCATGATGGAACTTTATTCGCCAAACAAGGCATTTCTTTCACAGGTACTGGTTTTTATTCTTCTTCCCTGGTAATCACTTTTTGGGTTGACCAAGCACATTTTAACTGTGTTTGTGAAATATTTTCCAAACTTTGTATATCCTCCCTAAAACAAAAAACACAAAGCAGAAAAAAGAAATATGTATAAAATAAGGGAAAAAAATCGATTTTGTTTGATAGTGCTTTTTTGGTTTTGGTAACTTAAACACCTTGTGCATTTAATAAGAAATGCTGAAATATGCTTGCACCACCCACTTTGTCCAGCTTTACAAGAGCAAACCATTAGTTCAATGTGTGCCCTCTCATTATCTATTTTAAATCGTCCCTCGATTTTATGGGGTTCCTTCTCCAATGCCGATGACTGAAGGCACAAGGCAATAATATTAACTACTGTTGTTGTGGATTTCGTTTTACCCGCTAATATTAGATGTCCAGCATTTAAAACGTGTTCACCTTCGTAAACGCATTTTTAATTTTCGGTCCCTTCTAAATACTTCATGTAATCCACAATACTCAGCCTAATTTCACTCATCTGCAAGTCAAAAAAATAGTATGTATTATGTTTTTAGGTTAATGTAGTAGATAGGGTAAACATACCTTTGCAAACAGACCTAAAACTATACACTAACTATAAAAATGTTAAATGAATTTATCTAACACGACACACTAAATACTTAACACAACATCGATCAAAACACCAATACTAACAAAATACTTTAACACACTTAAAAAACGAAAAATATAACACCTAAAATTCAGGAAACTCCTACGCTATATCATATGAAAACAAATGTAAACAAACTATCAATGGCCCAGTGGAGGACGAAAAAGTGACCGGTAGAGGCGCTGGAGTCTAGCCTTTTTTCGCCTATAGTCAAGTTCGTATTATCAATGACACTAAACTTGGACTGATTGGACTGACATTCGGTTTTTTCAAATTTGTGTATGTGACAGTTAAGCGTCAAATATAAATAATTTCGCCGTGTACGCTTTTAAAAATTAGCAGATTTGGGATGAATTCCATCGTGTTTATGTGAGAAATATCAGCCATCAAGAAATACGAACTCTTGCAAGTGCAAGCAGGTCTTCAAATAATCAAGCTCAATTATCATTATAATTAAGAAATATTCCAGTACGTTATGATAGTACTGGTTTATTTATAGTATATTAAGTAATAAGAACGGTAAGGGTTGTTTACCAGTCGACAGCAATGTTTGCTGAAGACCGATATTACCTTTATATGCTTATACCATTTTTTGCGCGATTGTATTGAAATAAATTTCGAATAAAATAATTTTTTGCGCGATCGATCTTTTTTGTTCATTTACAGCATCGGTTGGACGGTAGGTTGTGTTTACTGGTTTCTAAGTCTAACACGTTGGTAAGTGAATTACATACCGACGTCTTAGCTCTACTTACATTTAAGTGGTCCTAAATAATATATTACTTCATTCATTACACAGAAGGAACAAAAAAAGAATATTTATATTTTTTTAATGAACAGAACCGAACAGAACAATATAAAAAGTAATAAATAGCACCAAAATGCAAATTATATTTTAAACTATAAATGTCACTTTTGACATCTCGTTCATTTCGAAGAAATTTAAATCATTTTATTCGAAATTTATTTCATTACGATCGCGCAAAAAATGGTATAAGCATCTCGAACGTTAAGGGTAATACCGGTTTCCAGCAAAATTGCAAACATTGCTGTTAACCGGTAAACAACCCTTACCGTTCCTAATACTTAATATACTATAAATTTCTTCGAAATCTGTATCTGTAGAGTAGGGAGGGTGAGTGTGTAGGCTCACAGCACTTAGGCCACATGTGACCCATTGTACACCCTCCCGAGGAGTTGTCCTCCTAGGTTATTGTCCATCCTGCCCTTCTCAGGAAGGTGGACAGGTCACTAGGAGACATCTCCTTTATATCGGCAGATGTAGGCCAAGACTCACCGAACACACACTCTCTTATTGACGATAACTCCGGACACTCGCATAAGACATGCCTGATAGTTTCATCTTCCTGTTCAGACATCCTGCATAGAGGTTTGTGTTCACTAGCCCCATAGTATGGGGGTGTTTCCTTAGTTGACAGTGACCAGTCAGAAATCCTACTGTGAAGGCCATCGCCAAATATTTCTTCGGCGCCAGCTGCATCCTTTGATTCCATCCCATCTCTTAAGGGATTGAGCATGGGTCTAACGTTTGGCTAGTTCCGCAATTGTCGAAGTCGTAGGTGTCACTGGGTCCTGGAATTTTTAGTCCAGCGGCTTCTCTGACTAAAGAATCAGCAAAGCGACTTCCTTTACTCCTGTCGTGCCCTTTAACCCACCTCAGGATAATATTGTTATCTTCCGAGGCGTCAGCTTAATCTTGGTGGCACTCTAGTATTAGCCTCGATATAACACGTTGTCTGTTCAAGGCTAATAGGGCTTGTCTACTATCAGAGCAGATTATTATGTTTTTGCCAGAAATTCCTCTTCCGGTTAGCTCTTTTGAGGCAATTGAGATACCAGCCAGTTCTGTTTGAACCACGCTAGTATTGTTTCCCATTCCCCACTTAATCTTTAGGCTTAGTGCTCTCGAGTAAACTCCACATGCTGAGCCTTCTTCCATTTTTGAACCATCTGTATATATGCGTATTGCATTTGCAGCATCTGGCTCTGTGTTCTGTTTTATTTGAATTTTGTTGGGGTTGTTAAACAAAAACCTGGGTTCAATTGCATCGTTGGCTGCCTGCAGCAGAGGTAGCGCAGTGAGCGCTTCCTGCCATAGGCTTAACCTCAATTGACCTACTCCTACTTCGGGGTTTACTCCAGCCGTGCGCAATATACCATGGCCATTAACGCAACCTTCTTGACGTACAGGTCCAGATGGGTCAGACCAGTAATTAGTTCCATTGCTACGGTTGGTGTTGTTCTCATGGCTCCAGTGTTGTTTAAACAAGCCATTCGCTGTATTTGATATAATTTTTGGATGTTCGTTGCTTGTAGAACCTTCAGTCTCCATGCAATTGCTCCATACGTTAACATGGGTCTTATTATTGCAGTGTAGATCTAGGTGACCATACGGGGTGACAGACCCCATGTGCGTCCCACTGTCCTCCGTGCTCATAAGCCACATATGCTTTTTTTGCTCTGCTGTGTAGTTGAGAGTTCCATGTTAGTTTCCTGTCGAGGGTTATACCAAGGTATTTCACCTCTTCCGAAGAGTTTAGTTTGCTTTTCAAAATTTCGGGAGGTTTCAAACCCGATAAACTTCTTTTTCTGGTGAAAAGGACCATCTCAGTCTTTCTGGGATTGATGAACAGTGAGTGTTCATTGGATAAATTCACCGACATCTCGTCAAATACTACCAGTAACCCTCAACTATTCAAACTCAACATGCCTTTAGTACAAAAATCAATAAATTTTAAAAGTAGTACTCATCACGCCATCTATGATATTAGCTCTCAAACTGGCTCTCCTAAACTGTGTTCAATGGTGTAAAAATCTCACCCCATCTTCTTATATCCAAAAAAATCCTCTGGCTGTCCTTTTCAATTATGTGGTGATGGTTAAATACGGCAGCAATACGGCAATAATTCAAACACACCCTCTCTTCTGTTCGTCACTTCCCAATTCATGACGTAATTTCCGTCCTCCCCAAAAAAGTGACGAGTGAACACCGAACAGGGCGAAGAGATGCAAGTCGTGTAAAAAAAGGGCGCTGACTGCCATTTTTACTCTCTGCTGATGCTCAGCCGGCAGCTTGTGCATCACATGCGCTAAATATACAAAATAAAGCCTAGTATTTAACAGTGCAACAAGTGCAATCCATAAAAAATTTAAAATTAAAGCAGGTTGTGTGAGTTGTTCCACAAACTTATTTAGTATTATTTGTTGTGTCATGTGCTCTAATTAGGCAGTAGTACCGTAGTTGTTACAGTTAAATAAATTCTACTTTGTTGAACAAGATATTCTGTTTAACCCTAAACTGCGAATTGGGACCACAGAAAAATTCTAAAATAAATAATATACAGTCCACTAAGTCTCATCAAAATAACCCAGTCGGAGCAATTCAAAGCTCAGAAGAGGATTATTTCATGGTCAATTCGAACCGGATTTTAACGTCACTCTAATCCTAATCCAGAAGACATTTCCAAGACCCTCACATCATCGAATTCATCGTTGAATAAACAAGAAAATAGTTGTGATCTAACTTTAAACAAGAAAGTGCTCCCCCAAATAAATAAAATCTAGTGCAATTTTTAAGACATTCGTGTTTGTGCTCAAGAAAGAAAACAAGAAAGCAGGAGAAAGAAAATGGTCAACTGAAAATTGTAAATAGAACAATGGTGACGTATAAAATCATTCAAAACTAAATAATAAATTCATATGCTCAGAGTAACAATCAAAAATAATTAAAAAGGTACCTAAATTGATATTTTCTGTTGTATGAAGAAAAGTCGTTCAGAAAGCTGTGGCCCACTTTATATTGTGTGTGTCGATTTGAATTTTTGTTTCAGGTAGAGACCATTAGGAAGAAGAAATAAATTACCCAATAACTGAGTTTTATTTTCCTATTGTAATAATTTGTGTGTGTATCTAATGAGTTCTAATGATATTTGTTTAATATTTTAATGTTTAAGGCCACAGCAGAAGAAATTGTATAATAAAAATAAGGCGAGATAAGGGAATATTTCCCATTTTCAAAGTCAAGCTAATAACAAGGGGGTTATTGAAAACTACAAAGAAGTATTTTTAATAAAAGCCATTCATTAGTACGGGGGCTTCTCTCTATAATTTTATTTTAAAATATAATAATCATTTTGATATCGAAAGCCAATAGTACCCAATAGTACGGGAGATTTATTTTTAAACTCTTACAAAGCTAGACAAAAATTGTGAATTGAAAAAAGAATACAAAGCCGTATTAGACGAATACATAAGTCTAGGTCATTGATATCATTATAAGTTTTGAGTGATTGAGTGAGTATACTCAATCACTCAAAACCTATAATGATATCCAGGATGAAATAGAAGATTTAGATGACCCAACGAACACTGAAAACAGAGAAGACTTTGAAAATAAATGCTTAGCACTAACTTGCAATCTCAAAAGCCTCCTGGATTCTCATCAAATAGTGAAACATCAATCATTAAGTCCTTCTCCCACTGTTGAAATATCCAACATTTGCCTACCAAATATTCATATGCCTATTTTCTCAGGGAACTGTATCGATTATCCT